>LPNX010728894.1:240739-275999 GCA_001517045.1 Pseudotsuga menziesii | reverse complement strand
TAATCACCTTCATCATCATCGTCATCCTCATCATCATCATCATCACCATCAACATCATGAACATCATCATCACCTTCCTCATCGTCATCCTCATCCTCATTATCATCATCATCATCATCATCAACATGATCATCATCATCACCATCAACATCGTGAACATCATCATCATCACCATGAACATCATGAACATCATCATCATCCTCCTCCTCATCATGAACATCATCATCCTCATCCTCATCCTCATCATCACTATCAACATCATGAACATCATCATCATCCTCACAATGAACATCACCTTCATCATCATCATCCTCATCATCATCATTCATCACCATCAACATCATGAACATCATCATCATCATCCTCACTATCAACATCATGAACATCATCATCATCATCATCCGCACCATCAATTTCATGAACATCATCATCATCACCTTCATCATCGTGAACATCCTCATCCTCATCATCACCATCATCATCATGAACATCATCCTCCTCCTCATCATCACCTTCATCATCATCACCATCATCATCATCATCATCACCATCAACATCCTCATCCTCATCCTCATCCTCATCCTCATCATCAACATCATGAACATCATCATCATCCTCATCATCATCATCACCATCATCATCGTGAACATCATCATCATCATCCTCATCATCATCATCACCTTCATCATCGTCGTCATCATCATCATCATCACCGTCAACATCATGAACATCATCATCATCATCATCCTCATCCTTATCCTCATCCTCATCATCATCATCACCATCACCTTCATCATCATCGTCATCATCATCATCCGCACCATCAATTTCATGAACATCATCATCATCACCTTCATCGTCGTGAACATCATCATCATCCTCATCACCATCATCCTCATCAACATCCACATCATCATCCTCATCATCATCATCACCATCAACATCATGAACATCATCATTATCATCCTCATCATCATCCTCATCATTCATCATCATTCATCATCACCATCAACATCATCATCCTCATCATCATCCTCATCCTTATCCTCATCCTCATCATCATCCTCATCCTTATCCTCATCCTCATCATCATCCTCATCCTTATCCTCATCCTCATCATCATCCTCATCCTTATCCTCATCCTCATCATCATCCTCATCCTTATCCTCATCCTCATCATCATCCTCATCCTTATCCTCATCCTCATCATCATCCTCATCCTTATCCTCATCCTCATCATCATCCTCATCCTTATCCTCATCCTCATCATCATCCTCATCCTTATCCTCATCCTCATCATCATCATCCCCTTCATCATCGTCGTCATCATCATCATCATCACCATCATCAACATGATCATCATCATCACCATCAACATCATGAACATCATCATCATCATCCTCATCATCATCATCACCTTCATCACCCTCATCATCCTCATCATCAACATCATCAACATCATGAACATCATCATCATCATCATCCTCATCATCATCACCATCATCATCATCATCACCTTCATCGTCGTCGTCATCATCATCATCATTCATCATCACCATCAACATAAAAAACATTTAGAATAATTAAAAAATTTACACTTTATTGTAAATATATATTGGAAAAATTTTCCTTTGAAATGTAACTTATAGGTCCATCTCCTTTTTATTATTATTTAATCATTATCAATTATCCATTCATAAAAAATTTTAAACTAAAACAACTTTATTTGTATTAGCTTATTGTTGAGTGGGGTTTTATGATGTAATGGTTGATCCATTTATTATAACATGTTAAGTATAATTTAATTAGAAAATATATAAATAAATAAATATTTATAAATAAATTGAGATTTGATTTTAAATTTTTATGTAATATAAAAAAATATTTAGTAAACAAAATATTAAATTTGATTTATTAAACAAAATAAAAAAATTTAGTAAACAAAATAATGTATTTTTATGTAATATAAAATAAAATTTAGTAAACAAAATAATAATATTTGAATTCACTTTCTTGATTGTGAAAATGGGCGGGACTGTGTATTTAATTTTTTTTTATGATTTGAAAATCGTGCACGCGTTTTAGTGAAGCAAAACGCGCGCGCGTTTTTGTCTACTATCCTAATTGGCATGCATGTTGGCAGCCTTGGGATTAGGCTTGGCAGGGTCGGGATTGCTTGGGATGATTTCTATTTTATGGATCAAGCGTGATTGACTTCATTCTACCATTGCATCCAAAAGGTCCATCAACTTCTTGCACACACCCATGGACATGGTGTTTTATGTGTAGATGATGGGATTGTGATTGCCAATGGATCCACATTAGGTGATGGGGATGGAAATTATATTTTTAAGGATAGAAATTCAACCATGCGATAAGCTTTGAATAGAGTGAGGAAAAATCCATCTCATCATATGCGATTTTAGTGAGGATAAGCCATAATTCGTTCACTCATGAAGATTGTACTAGGGTAGGGAATGCAATAAGGATTCGTCCTTATTAACCATGAACCACCTGGCCCTCCACAAGGTAGGAGACCCGAGGTAACATTGGCTCATGGGAACGCCCCCACATATGCTCTCAATCGTCGAGTTCCATCCGCTATGTGTCAGAAATCCTCCCATAGAGTGGCGAGACAGGACTTCAGCTTGCAGCGCCCAACTAACAAAGAAGCCACAACCGTTGGTACTCTTTATGAAATCAAGAGGCAGCACAACAAAATTCCCATGAATGAGGTCCACCACAGGAAGGGTTGATTTACATGTAAACTCTATCAACTATATTGATGTAATTGTAACTTCAGAATGTATTCACTTGTATTTTTTATGTATTGTACCCCGATGTTTATTTCGGGATGTGTCTGTAATGTACTTGAGTTATGTCATGCCCCGATGTTCCTATCCGAAGGTTCTATAATGTAAACAAGTCATGTCAAGTCATTGTGGGTAACCCTCCTATTGGTTAAGGGTTAAATTCCCCACAGTTTCAAGGCACTAGGGTTGTTAGACTCACCTAGTGAAGTCGGCCCTAGTAGGGTTTTGTCAAGTCAGGAATTAGTATAAATAGAGAGTTAGTGAACTCTATTTATCACACACTCACTCACACTCAGTTGTAGCACATAGCTGAGGAAGAAGAAGACATTGGGGCTAGGAAGAAAGAGGTTACCGTTGTCAAGAGATCATCTTACTCTTTTGGGATTTTAATTTTTGTGCTGATTCTATCTCTGAGGAAGTTGCGGGGTTTTCTCCATTTATGGTTTCCCCGAGGAAAAACACTATGTTCATTGTCTCTTGTGTTTAATTGTTTTCCTTGTTATTCTCTCAATTAAAAGATCCTAATATAATGCTAGCTAAATGTTAAAAATCTAACATGGTATCAGAGCTAACCTAAGAAGAAGACACTGTGCAGTTGCGGGGACTAGGGATTCCTACTTTGTGGATCTCTCTCCATAGATTTTAAGCAAAAGAAGGTTGGAATAACTCTCCTCCCTGGGACACATATTTTTGTCGAAGCAGAATCCAATTATGAGGTTTTTCAGTTTTGGACCCCACACAGCTGCCAGAAATTAAGGCTTTCCATAGAAGTGGAATTTTTTAGTGAGCCGAGGCCTGGATTGATATCCTCCTCAAAATCAAAGTTTATAGATCAAGATCAAAGCATTTGGTTGGATAGAACTCTAGAAAATAAAAACCCTAATTTGCTCCTAAACCAGCACTGCAGAATTTCAGGTCCAAATCCAGATCCAACATCTTGACCTGGTAAGATCTAAATATTTTGTATTTCCATTTGAGGTTCTCAGTTAAGATGTCTCATCATACCAAGCTTGATGAAAAGCTTGAGGGAGGCAATAACTTTCGAGCCTAGAAGTATAGGATCTCCCTAGTCCTGGAAGAAAATGAGTTGGACTCCTATATGTGTGAGGAGGTTCTAGTTCCAGAGGGAAATGAGGCTAAGGCCTTACATAAGAAGAAGTTGGTTATGGAAAAGAGGATCATTGTTGATTCAATCAAGGATCACCTCATACCACAGGTGTCCTCCCTAAAGACACCTAAATCTATGTTTGATGCGCTAACCAAATTGTTTGAAAGGACGAACATAAACTGGAAGATGACTCTAAGAAACCAACTGAAGAATGTAAAGATCTAGAATGCAGAGACCATCCATTATTACTTTACAAGAGTCTCTCAAATCAAGGAACAACTGGAAGGAGTAGATGAACAAGTGGAGAATGCAGAGATCGTAATGACCACCTTGAATGGTCTTCCTAGATCATGGGACTCCTTTATTCAAGGAATATGTGCCAAAAAGAAGTTAGTCAAGTTCAACAGAATATGGGAAGAATGATCTTAAGAAGAAGCTCGAATAGCAGGTTGAGAAGAAAAGATGGGAAGTGAAGATCAAGCTCTCACGGTATACTCCAAGAAAACCAAAAGAAGTTCTCATCACCCATAGGTAAGCCCTTTCATAAAGATAACACTAGGAAATATTTGTCTAGAATCAGATGTTATACATGTGACGAGAAAGGACACTATGCTAGAGAATGTCCTAGAAACAAAAATGTCTCTCACAAGAAGAAGGGAAACAAGAGAAGAAATCATGCTCATGCTATAGAGGATGATGAACCTTCCACAAAGAGAACTAGATATGAAAGTGAAGATTCTTCAAGTGATGAAGAATCTGTTTTGATTTCCGCTCTCACGGGAAACATTACTCATGGAAGCAATGATTGGCTTATAGATAGCGGGTCTTCCAAACATATGACAGGATTCAAGGAATCCTTTGTGAAACTATCAGAACATGAATCACCACACAAGGTGAAACTTGGATATGACTACCAGTATCCAATAAAAGGTAGTGGGGAATCCTCCTATAAGATAGACTATGGAAAGTCTATGACAATGAAGGAAGTATTGTTTGTACCAGGACTAAAGAAGAACCTCCTCTCCATATCTTCATTAGATGCAAAAGGAATGAGGGTTGCATTTATAGATGGCCAAGTTATCATGTGGCCAAATGGAAAGACTATTAATGATGCAGTTGTGATTGGGGAACAAGAAGGAGGTTTATACAAATTGAAGGGCCATCCAGAACAAGCCTTGGTCCATGACACAGTAGAGCCAAATGAACTTTGGCATAGAAGGCTTGCACATGTGCATTACATAACACTACCACTTGCAAGCAAATTTGTTGAAGGTCTTCCAGAAATTCAAGCAAAACATGATGGAGTATGCAAAGGATGTGCGAAAGGAAAGAACACAAAGAAGACATTTCCAAGTAGCGAGAGCAAGGAAAAAGGATTATTGGAAATCATCCACTCCAATGTATGTGGTCCAATGTCATCAAGTTCATTAAGAGGGTATGTATACTATGTTTCTTTTATTGATGACTTTCCTAGGAATACATGGATTTACTTCATGAATAACAAAGATGAAGTATTCAACAAGTTTAAGGAATTCAAAGCCTTGATCGAAAACCACACTGAAAACAAGATCAAGACCTTGTGATCAGATATTTGTGGAGAATTCACATCAAATGAATTCAAAGAGTTATGCTAAGACTCAGGGATTAAGATGGAGTTATCCACTCCATATAATCCACAACAAAATGGGATTGCAGAAAGGAAGAATAGAATTAGCATAGAAGTTGTGAGAGCAATGCTTCATGATCAAGATCTTCCTATGCATCTATGGGCAGAAGCTGCCAGAATAGCCGTGTATGTACAGAACCCATGGGGTCTTCACTTAGGGAAGCCATGTAATAGCACCTTCATTCATGGGATATTAAATAATACCCCTAATTTCACTAGATATTGATAATTATTTACAAAAATACTTTTGTTGATCCCCCCTCCCAATACATATTTCCAATTAAAAAACCCATATTTTTACAATACATTCCTTATTTTTACTAGAAACTCCTTTTTATACCCCCCAAATATTTATAAACCCCCAACACCATGTTTCCCTCCCCCCGATACCTACAATATATTGAACTTATTTTCCACAAATAAAAATCCCCCTTTATGAATGAACGTGATAAGATATTGCTCAACAAGGTGAATACCCTGTGACAGAACCATACTCCACATAGAGTACTTGAGAACAAGACACTTGAAGAAGTCTTTTCCGGTAAGAAACCAAAAGTCAGCCATCTCAGAATATTTGGATGTCCAGTGTACATACACATTCCAAAATAGAAGAGGACAAAATTAGATCCTTCGGGAAAGAAGGGTATATTTGTGGGATACTCTGAAAGCTCGAAGGCTTATAGAATATACTTCCTAGGATTCAAAAAGATTGACATCAGCAGGGATAGGACATTTGATGAAGACTCAGCTTACAACAAATATAGAAAGTGACCTGCTGAAGAAACTAAAGTTAGAAGCACCCAGAATTCATGACACAACCATGAACGAAGAAACTCAAGAAGAAGATCGAGAATTTGAAGAACCTCAAGAACCTGTAGATCCACCTCAAGAGAAGAATCCTCATAGGAGGAAACCTACTTGGGTACAAGAAGCTATCCAAGGTGCGGAAATATATGGTGCTCCAGAAGATAATCACAGAGAAAGAAAGAGAACCAGATCCTGCTCCAGATATGTAGCTTTATTATGTGATTTCATCGGTAAAGAACCTTCCAATTATGAAGAAGCCGCAGAACGAAAATAATGGAAGGATGTTATGATCGAAGAGTATCAATCGATCATGAAGAATGATGTTTGGGATGTTGTCCCAAGACCAGAAGGGAAGTCTGTTGTAACTTCCAAATGGATCTACAAGATCAAGCATGCTGCAGATGGTAGCATGGAAAAATATAAAGCAAGATTTGTTGCTCGTGGTTTCTCCTAGAAAGAAGGAATAGATTATGAAGAAACTTTTGCACCTGTATCCAAATATACTCCCATCAGATCAGTACTTACTCTGGCTGCAGTGATGAAATGGAAGATACACCAAATGGATGTCAAGACTACTTTATTGAATGGTGTAGTAGAAGAAGAAGTGTATGTGGAGCAGCCACTCAATTTTGAGACACATGACACAGAGTCTCATGTGTGTAGATTGAAGAAAGCCCTATACGGTTTGAAACAGGCACCTGGGACATGGTACGGCAGAATTGACAGCTTTCTATCAAGTTTGGGCTTTACCAAGAGTAAAGCAGATTCCAAACTTTACTACAAGGTTGAAGATGGCAACCCAATGATGCTCCTACTGTATGTAGATGATCTGTTTGTAACAAGTATGGATGGGTTGATTGTCGATACAAAGAGGAAGCTTGCTATCGAGTTCGAAATGAAGGACTTGGGTATGATGCATTATTTTCTAGGCATGGAGGTGTAGCAGAATGTGGATGGAATCTCCCTCTGACAAGGGAAGTATGCAGTAGAGATCCTGAAGAGGTTTGGGATGATGGACTGCAAGACCATGACCACACCTATGGCATCAAACCTGAAGCTATTGAGTGATGCTTCATCAGAAGCGATTCATGCTACGATGTATCGTCAGATGATTGGGTCCTTGATGTACCTGACGAACACAAGACCATATATTTGCTTTGCTATGAAAACCTTGAGCCACTTCCTGACAGATCCGAGACATGTTCACTTGATTGCTGCAAAGCATATTCTGAGGTACCTGAGGGGTACAGTTAATTATGGGCTCAAGTATGAGGTGAATCAAAATATTAACCTAGAAGGTTATGTTGATTCAAATTGGGAAGGCATTTCCATTGATAGGAAGAGCACTTCAGGGTGTTGCTTCAGTATGGGATCAGGTGTGATCTCTTGGTTTAGTAGGAAGCAGTCTTGTGTGGCACTGAGTACAGCTAAAGAAAAGTATGTTGCAGCTTGTTCCGCTAGTTGTGAGGTAGTATGGCTAAGAAAGCTACTGTCTGATTTATTTGATCTGCAGTTGGATGCTACTTGTATATATTGTGACAACTAGAGTTGTGTGTAATTGTCGAAGAACCCGATGTTCCATGATAAGTCGAAGCATATTGAGATCAAATATCACTATATCGGGGATACGATGCATAGAGGAGCAGTGAAGCTCGAGTATGTTATGACAGACAAACACATAGCTGATGTGTTGATGAAGCCATTAGCCAGAGTGAAGTTTGAGTACTTCAGGGAGAAGCTTGGTGTTCTCCATATCGAGGTTCCTTCCAAGGGGAAGTGATGAGTCCGTGAGCCATTCTGTCATGGTGAGAGGATTGGTTACTTCCATGTCAGATGTGAGTGCTGATCCATTCTGATATGATTGTAGGATTGTTTCCTACATGATTAGATATAAGGGTTGTTGCCATTGTTTCAATGGAGGCACCTGGTCAGTTACCAGGAATCCTGAGTCTGAGACTGAGAGCCATTTTGATGTGATTGAGGGATGGGTTCCCACATGATCAGATGTAAGTGCAGATCCATTCCATAGATGATAGTAGGTGTGTCCTATCATGCTGCTGGATGTGAGTGCTGGCCTTTCCACAGATGATAGTAGGTGTGTCTTATCATGCTGGTGGATGTGAGTGCTGCGCCTTTTCATAGATGGTAGTAGGTGTGTCCTACCATGCTGGTGATTGTAAGTGATATGCCTTTCCACAGATGGTAGTAGGTGTGTCCTACCATGCTGGTGGATGTGAGTGCTGTGCCTTTCCACAGATGATAGTAGTTGTGTCCTATCATGCTGGTGGTTGTAAGTGCTTAGCCTTTTCACAGATGATAGTAGGTGTGTCCTATCATGTTGGTGAATGTGAGTGCTCTTCCTTTTCACATATTATAGTAAAGCTAACAACTGATCTGGAACAGGGGCCTTAATAAGCCTTCTCCACCTTCTCCACTCATGAATATGATAAAAAATGTGGGTGGAGGTGTTCTGTCGTAGAGAAGTTAAAAGATCAGTGCCCGTTTCATAACAAATAGGGAGTTGAAAGTGCGTAAGGAATACGGTTTCCAATGAGCCAAAATCCACAAACAAATGTTGTGGGAGTTCAATATACCACTTCGCAACCATACCGATGAAATTTCGCTGAAAGAGTCGTAACCGGACGGAATCATCCATGAGGGAGTTCGAGGAACACCACAAATGAAAATTCATGACATGGTTCCGCGCATCTTCACCCTACTTCCAATCGAATTTTGGAATGTCCGATGGTAACTTTACCAGAATGGGAGGCCACGAGGGATTGTGTTGAATAGGATCATTAATCAACTTGGACAAATCAGGCAAGTCCAAAGTTGCAAGAAAAGTTAACTGTCTGTTGGGCTGCACATACTGGTAATACTGATATGGCATGAAATTACGAGTAGGGCCATAGGTTGACTTAAAAATAGGTTGCTGTGAGGAAGAACTACTGGGAAATCTTCCCATGAGGGTTGATTTCTAGAATTAGGACCACTAGGACAACCAGGTCCTTTAGGAGGAGGACCGCTACATCCACCAGGACCACGAGGATCACCAAGACCACCAGGACCACTAGGAGGCGGACCTCCAGACCCTCCGGAACCTCTAGGAGGTGGGGAACCTCTAGGAGGTGGGGAACCTCTGGGGCCACCGAAACCACTAGGTGGAGGGCCACCAGGACCACCAGGACCACCAGGTAGGAAAGCCATCAGGTCCCCTAGGACCACTAGGACCACCAGGACCATGAGGAGGGCTGCCAGGCCCTCCAAGGCCATTAGGTCCCCCAGGGGGAGCACCTCCATAAGGTGGTCCTCCCGCACCTTCCACAGTATGTATGGGTATCCCTCCCATGGTAGGCATGTAAGACCAGTTGGGTTGCCCCCATGGGGTGAAAGTGTTGCTAGGGAATGGAATTCCAGTAGGATTGGATAGATGATTACCTACAGGTATTTGATAAACATAACCACTATAAGACTGAATGGTCACAGGTTGTGCCCCTAGGTGTGTCCTATCATGCTGGCGAATGTAAGTGATGGGCCTTTCTGACATGATTGGATTGGTTCCTATCATGGTCAGATGTGAGTGTTGGGCGTGCCTTTCTGATATGGTGTTGGATGTGTTCCTCTCATGGTCAGATGTAAGTGTTGGGTGGGCCATTCTGACTTAGGGTCAGATCTAAGCGCTGAAGAAGACCTACATGGAGGCTAGGCCTACAACCAACATGAAAAAGGGCTGGCTCTGTAGAACTTCCTATGATGAGAATAATCATGACATAACACCCATGATGATCCAGTAGTGATTATCTAGATCAAGTGATGATCCAGATCTAGTGACGATGTCCAGTGATGATCCAGATCTAGTGATGATGTCCAGTGATGATCCAGATCCAGTGATGATGATTCAGATCCAGTGATGATGATCCAGATCCAGTGATGATCCAGATTCGATGATGAATATGACTTGAAGATGAAGATGAATTGAAGATGAAGATGACTTGAAGATGATGAGGACTCGATGATGATCCAGATGACACAGAGAAGAACATTTTTGCTGATAAATTGTGTCGAGAGAATACATTCCTAGTTAAGAGGGAGTGCTAATGTAATTGTAACTTCGGAATGTATTCACCAGTGTATTTCTTATGTATTATACCCCGATGTTTATTCTGGGATGTGTTTGTAATGTACTTGAGTCATGTCATGCCTCGATGTTCCTATCGGGAGGTTCTATAATGTAAACAAGTCATGTCAAGTCATTGTGGGTAACCCTCATATTGGTTAAGGGTTAAAGTCCCTGCAATTCTGGGGCATTAGGGTTGTTAGAATCACCTAGTGAAGTCGGCCCTAGTAGGGTTTTGTCAAGTCGGGAATTAGTATAAATAGAGAGCTAGCCTCTCTATTTATCACACACTCACTCACACTCAGTTGTAGCATGTAGCTGAGGAAGAAGAAGACGCTCGGACTAGGAAGAAAGAGGTTACTGCTATCGGGAGATCATCATACTGTTTTGGGGTTTTACTTTTGGTGCTAATTCTATCTTTGAGGAAGTTGCAGGGTTTTATCCAGTTATGGTTTCCTTGGGGAAAAACACTGTGTTCATTGTCTCTTGTGTTTGATTGTTGTGCTTGTTATTCTCTTAGTTAAAAGATCCTAATATAATGCTAGCTTAATGTTAAAAATCTAACAATCTCCTCATTTGAAAGAACTATAATACTCCCAAAGGATACAAAAATCATTGTCAACACTTTCTGTTCGTCCAGCCATTCAAGGAACCTAGGTTCCTCTTTCCATATGTTGGTGTTCATTGTTGTATCTCCTGCAGAGAGTAAAAGAGGACCGATGCAGAGTACTTTTCCTGAGAATATAGTGTTTAGGTCCCTCAGCATTGGTCCTTCTAAATCTTCGAAAGTGTTAAGCAAAACTAGCGAAGCCTGAAGCGCATTATGTCCCTCGTTTTTGTCTTGTTGGAACATGACATCCGATGAGTCTGTTACTGTCAGGAAGCTGGGCAGATCTTTCAATCGTAGTTCTGTCATCCCTAGAATACAAGAAATGAGTGGGCCCTTGGATTGATCACCGATCTCTTTCTCCTCTGTTAATCACCGAGGATTAGTGCTAATTGCTTGCAATACTAATGATGGTATAATTGGGCTTGAAATCTTCCTCGCTTATGGTGGTAATGGAATTTTACTGTTCAATATCTATTTGCAACTACTTTCTTCTTTGAAATTCTACTCAAGACCAGCTAATAGGGTTTGCTATTGAAAATCAAGTAAAACTACATACCTTTAATGGGAATATAACCTTCCTCCATGAGCAAAGGAATATGGAAATAAGAAGAGAAACCACTTGCGCTTGTTGTCGAAAATGCAACGCCTACTATATTTGTCGGCGATCTGCTGCATAAAAGAGTAGATTACATCTGCAACAATGAAAGAGAGTAGAGGAACATTAATGGGGAAATGCTCGATATTTTAAACAATTCTTTCGACGTTGGGAGGGTCATGTCTCGAAGAGTTTGGCGGTCTTTAAGACGCGGCCGTGATCAGGTGGAAGACAATCAGGAAAGCTCTAGAATCTGATCTTCTCAGTAGACTTGGGATTGAGGCGTTGGAGGTTGAAATCTGTATGGATGAAGGTCACGATAACATTTCTAGAGATTAAAACATTGGTCATCTACATCATGGGATTTATGTGACCCTGTGCAGGATATGGGAGTAACAGCGCCTGGGATTTAACACGTTCCATCTTTACACACATAACCAAAATAGAGAGTAGCTTCAACGTATTTGTACTATAATGGTTTGATTTTCCGAAATGGTGGCAGTATTTATAGAATTTATCTCAAGTTTAGTATAGTACAGGCTGAAGTTCTAGTCAACCAGGGCAGAAATAGGAAGAAATACAAATACTTATGGTGAAATGAGTTACATATTATATATAATTGTGTGTTTTAATGTGTTTAAAATTAATATAGTCACAATATTGCCATACCCGTCGAAAGAAGAAAGTGAGTCTAAATTATCTACTTGCATGTTTTCGCATATATATTAGAAATGGTTTTGGGAGGCATAGCTTAATTGGTTGCATTCAATTACAGAAAACAATTGTAAATTGTATATCGAACGTACTTTAAATGTTTTATTTCTTTCGAAGGGAATTAAAGAGAAATGAGAACTAAATATATATTTTTTTAATGATGAAAAGAATTGTAGTTTATAGGTTTCATTTTTTTTTAAGGGAATCAAAGAGAAATGTGAATTATATATATATTTTTTTAACGATGAAAAGAATTGTAGTTTATAGCTTTCATTTTTTTGAAAAGAATTAAAGAAATATATATCGTAATCCTAGAACATTTTTGTATTTATTTACTATAAAAAGAAATGTAGTTTATATGTTATTTTTGTTTCGAAGAAATTATAAATTTTATATTCTATTCTTTTTCAAAAAGAATGTAAGTTATGTACCTAATTATAATTGGGATTTATATGTTGTTATTCCTTTCTGTTATTCCTATTGAAAGGAATGAAGATTTTACGGGTAATGAAAAGGATTACAAATTATAATTTTTATTTTTCCCAAATATAAGTGTGGATGATATATTGTATTAAATATATTTACTGGTAAAAAGGATTACAAATTATAATTTTTATTTTCCCAATTTTTCCTAAATATAAGTGTGGATGATATATTGTATTAAATATGCAATTTTATCCATATGCAAAAAGGACATGAAATAGTGAAAAGAAGTTCAGAATAAGTTGTTTTAATTCATGAATCTCAATTTGAAATGGTAAAATTACGTTTAGCATATGATTTTATAGTGAAAATGTTAATTTAGATATTAAAAAGGGTTTATAGAGTAAAACTTGATATACTGGAAATAAAAAAAAGGTAACTTCAATAAATATTGCATTAAAATTACTTATGGTTTTGGGATGCAACAATACGTAACGTTATGGTATATAGTTGGATATTTATTTGAATTAATGATTGAAGTTTCAAGTATATATAAAATTTAAATGTTATTTGTTGATGAAATATTTTGGGATACAAATTCATAGAGCTTAAAGGTTTGTGAAGTAGGCCACTTGATGTAGTTTAATATTTATGTGAATGCAATAGAGTATATCTAGAAGATGGACCTTGCATTTTGGTTATATTTTATAGAAATTAGAAGAATTGTGAGTTAGAATCTGCATCTAACGAGCTCTCTATTTTGGTTATATTTTATAGAAATTAGGAACCTTATTCCCGAGGAACCACCTAGCCCTCTATAAGGTAGGTGAGCTGAGGTAACATTGGTTTAATTAACATCAATTTTGAATTGGGGGGATTAATAAAAAAACTTAGAAAGAATTTAGTAAAATTCTAGTAAGTTAAATTAAAAAAATAAATGAATGATTGAATGAAATAAACAATATGTATAGATATAATGGAATGAATATAAATAAATCTAAATTGAAAAAATAGTTAAAAGAGTAAATTAACGAACTTGAATTAAAGTAAAATCTTAATTAATCTAAAAATAACCAAAGAACCTATGATAACTAGAAAAGTGGGTGGGTAAATAAAATAAATAAAACAAGTAAGTAAGTGAACTAAAGAATTAACTAAAAGTGGTGCATGGGATGCATAACAATTACCAAAAGGTCAATAAAAGAAAAAAGAGATCAAGAGCTCACGCGATTTTTTACCATTCATAGTTTTGAGCACTAAGAAGGTTTGTGGCTCTGAGGCAACTGTGGTTGAGCATGTGGTTTGGTACGATGTGAGATAGGTTGGGATCCTTCCAGTAGAATCCTAGCATTGCAATTCCTTTCCTATCTAAGTTTTGTCATCCTCGTCGAGCTGAGGGGTCCCACGGGGAGGAGAATACCCATAAGGGTATGGAGAGAAGAAACTGGTGGATCCAACATGATTGGAAATTCAAGGACTACAGTGGATTTCAACGAAAAAAAAAATTGGCTTCGTCCTCGACCTTCGGAAACTAGTGTTGAACATGTATTTTAAATTTATTAAAATTTGCTATTATTGCACATGAAATGAGAATAAATGAATTCAATGGATGTAAGTCGATATGTTATTTTTTATGTACATATGTTTGTGACATGTTTTGCATATTATTCTAAAGAAAGAAAATGGTGTTCTTAATTTAAATTTCAAGATCTAGTTGCTATAATATGCATGCATATTAGGGTTTTTAATTCGATCCCTTGGATGGATGTTATATTATATTAGTTATGACATTAATTACTATTATATATTTATAATATATTATATATCAGTTATGGCATTAGTAATAATTATTTGACCTAAGTTTTAACACTTTATAATATTATTATATATCAGTTATAATATTAATTACTATTACTATTATATGCTATATATGGGTCACTTTTTACCTAAAACCAATTAGCATATTAATTTTTTGTTGTCTAAAAATTCGACAATTTGGGTTGGCCCATACATAGATTTTTTTGGCAAGATTATTCGGTTGGAATTTTTCAAAATATAGGTTATAGCTGTCAATTATTGGAATTTTTGGTGCCTAATGGTTTTTGAAAGTGTTCAATCCATTTTTACTATAAAAAGATGGGTTAAAACAAAATTAAATTTCAATTTTGCAAAATAAAAAAAAACCATCTCCTATTAATTTCATTATCAATATCCAAGATAATTTCAGGAAGATTGGGTAGTGAGTAGAAAAATTATATTATTAAAAAAATTCACCTACACCAATTTATACAATAATAAAATGTTTAAGACATATACAGTTTTTTAATTTTAAAGTAATTTGTTTAGCTAATATATGATGACATGGAATTTGAATTAGGGTTGAAAGACATCCAAAGTTCCTCTAAATTCTTTTTATCAATTCAAGTTTGTCTTTAGATTGAGAAGATATGGAGGAATCATCTATGGAAAAAACTTTTGCAATGAGAGCAAAGTCATATATAGTCTTTCATGTCTCAAATGTAATACTAATCTTAAAGTTGTGAATTCAAGTGTCTTCCTAGCCCAAATAGGAAGAGAAGTAGTACTGGTAATCACTTTATTATATTAAAAAAACTGGTGAATAACTTGAATAAATAAGTTAAGTAAGATATATATCAAGCACAAAACTAGAGAAAGGGGTGATAGATATGGAAGAAATAGAAAATTAAAACAAATTCAAAGTAACATGAGGTTCAACAAACTCAGGTACAAGAGAGACTTCATTGAATTGAACATCTCACCAAATGATGATACCTTGGGTAGATGGATCAAATAACATGTAAGCTTTAGAATCCTCACTATAACTAATGAAAATACATTTATGAGAATCATATCATAACCTTTTCCATTTATGATGGAGAATATGGGCCCAACATTCATTGCCAAATATCTCAAAATTACTAATATTTCCTTCCACTCAAATTTTCTTTGGGAGTAACCTGCAAAAAAAAATTAGTGGAGAATCTATTCAAAATATTATTACCACAACAAACAACTTCATCCCTAAATATTTTATGTAATCCTTTAGAATAGAACATGCATCTACTCATTTCAACCACAATTCAATTGTTCCTTTTGGCTACCTTGTTTTGTTGAGGTTTATAAGAAACAATATTTTGATTTTGAACACCATATTTACATAAGTATCGATTAAATTTATTTTTAGTGAATTCTTGTCCATTATTAGTTCTCAATATATTAATGCTTTTACCAAATTCATTTTCAACCAAGGATTTAAGTCATTGAAATATACCCAAAGTTTCACTTTTTATGTAAACCCAAGTCTTTGTACTATAATCCTAATTAAAGTAAAAAAATAAAAATCATGAGATAAGGAAGGACTTTCAATAGGGACACATGCCACTATGAATCGATGCCAATTGTTCTAGCATGCCAAACTTTACCCTTATCAAACATTTCCTTATGATTTTTACCAAGAACACAACCCTCACATTTACAAACAACTTCAGTGAAAGAAATTGTAACTAATCCAAGTAAAATTTAGATAACATCTTCATTTTACCATAATTCGAGTGAACTAATCTTTTATGTCATAATTTAGTTTGTTCATTAGCGTGAGAAACATAGGAATAAAATAGTTGATTTTTAATTGAATTAAAACCAATAAATTTATATAAGTAGGCTTCATGATCAACATGAACGAAAGAAACAACTTTGAATACATGTTTGATATATTTATAAAAATATTTATCTAGCCATGATTCATACTCAATAACATTTTTTACAAGCACAATAAATAGAAATAAAATTCATGGGCATGTCTTGAAAATGAAAAACATATTCCAATGTACCATTAGAAACTTTAGCATGACTAGAACCTACTACTAAATGTTTTTTTATCGTGACTCATTAAAATTATCTATGTTGTGTGCTTAATAGTGTCATAAAATGAAAAAAAAAGTACTATTATCCATATTTTTATAAGCACAAGAATCCATAATCACTCCATAGAAGAAGAGGATTTACATGGTTGAATAGAATAGGCACAAAGTGCTACCTCCAGTTTCTTCGAGGATTTCTTCTTGGGTTCAACAAGTACATGTCTCCGTTTGAAGCAAATATTCTCAAGGTGGTTGATTTCTCCACAGTATTTACAAGGATTAAATGCTCTCTTTCCATAGAATCAAAAGAGGCATAATCAAAAGAGTGATGGGTTGGGCCCTTAGTATGTGATTTAGGGATCTTATTAAAAAAATTATTAGGATTTATTTTTACTATGTGCCATTAGATCTTTATTAATATTTAATTGACCTAATAGATCAATCTATCTTGCTCACAAATCAAAACTTTATAGAAGTATTCAATGGAGGATGTCATGGATCCCTTAGACATTTAAATGGGCCTATTCCTAGTTTGAATGTACAAATCAAAATAAAAAGGTAAATTTTGTTCAATATTTATATGCATTAACAGAAAACATTTGCTCACTTACCACGTCATCATCTTCATCATCCTTATACATCACCAATTGGAACCATAAGCACAATGTTTCCAACTAATTCCATCCATATGACTTGAGGAAGTAATAACATTCCCATAAATTAAAAGTAAAAAAAATTGACCATTTTGGAAGCAGGTCGTTGGTTTTCCCTCAAAATCAGTGACCTCTTTCATATCGTTTTGCCCATTAAGTGTGAATTGGTCCCAAAAAGTGAATTTGAAAGACAAAGTTGTTATCTCTCACTTCCTTAGTGAAGAAGGGGAAAAAAATGGACACATACCTTGTAATACCCTCTACTCTATCCCGTAGACATATTATTATTGTTATTATGTTGAACTTATAAAAAAGTAATCAAACAAAAACAACTAGATGACCGATGCCATAAAAGAGAGTATAAGGAAGCATGATGTTATGGGAAAGGGGTTTGGAAAAGTGTTTACCTATGTGTGTTGAGCCTATGTTGATATTGTACACCCCTATTATGTACTTGATGGACCCTCTTGGTTATGTACCCTCACGTGTTATGTTACTCCTTGGTTTCATTTATTCTGAGATTATTTTTTATTTGTTTTGGAGTCCCTCAATCTCACCTAATGCACCATAATGAGTTGGATTAGTGTGTCTCTTAGTGTAGACACTTGATATGTAACTCCTATTTGCTATTTTTGGAATGTAACTCTCATGCTTGTGTCCCTCTCTCTCCCAATTTGAATTGCTCATGAAGGAATTCGATTTGCTTGTGTTGAAAAGTTACAATTGTGTGTTCGTTCATGCTTTTTCTCTTATGCATGTGTTTTTCACGTGTGGATTTATTTTTATTATATTGGTATGAGATCCTTACTGGCCCTATTCCCAAGATGAGTTACTTTGGATCTATTGGTATTTTTCCTAGAATTTCCTCCAGAAATCCTGGATTGGAAGTAGGGGTCAGGTCCACTTTCGTTGGATTTGAGGTTCGACTGTTGTCTTAGAGACACTGGAATTGACCTAGAGTGGAAGTAGAGTAAAAATTTCCATTGGGTTGTGATTGAGTTTTCTATTTCTTGTGGAATCACGGTTCCATCTCATGGGTGACCATTGTGAAGGTATTTTTGGCTTGCATTGTGCCTACAGCTAGGTGGAACGTGGCACAATGGATTCTGATTGTGTATTTGGTAAAGGTAAGTGTTTCAACTCATGTTTATTTAATTTATTTATATATTATATGATTTAGTTATGGAATCACATCAAATTTTTTATGAAACATATGAACCATTTGTGAAAAAAATATCTCATGGAATTCAATCTATTTATGCAAGTGAATTTTGTGAATTGGAAACTACCTTTTAGAATTTTGTGTCCAAATTGTTTGAGGAAATTATTCTTTGGAACCTATGCTATAGAAGTGATATTTATGCCCATTTTTATTATATAATGTTTATATGGATGGTACAGTATCCTTATAATGGTTAAGACAATTACCTTTGATGCTTCTACGTTTTATTTGAAAACCAGTTCTTTGATTGGATTGTTTTGAATAGTTTGGAGACTTGGCACATGAAGGGTTTGTAAAAATGATTAAGAGTTTTTTTTCTTGTGTATGATAAATAAACTTTAAATGTGTGTAATAATGTGAAGTTAAATATTTTTTATATTTTTTGGGAAAGGACTTCCGAAATTTTAGATCAATTTCCAATTTCTAGCTCCTTCAATGGATTTGTTTTGACTAAATTTATGACTTTTCATATTAAGTGTTTGATGAAATTTTAGAAATATATATACATATTTTATGAATAATAAACATTTTACTTGTATTTGGAATGGAATTTTAATGATTCTATGAGCTATGGACTTAATTATTCTAGTGTTTCCTAGAATTACTAATCAATTTAGATGAGTATAATTAGCTAGTTGTGTGAGTTATTTCATGGAATGTATAAGGGAGAAAAGATACATACGTATGAATTTAGGTGACCCATTATACTCTATATATGATCTACATTATTCATATATTTCTCTTTATTTTTCATTTATAAAGTTAAATTGGAAACTAGGTACATTGCGGTGAAAATTAATAACTAGTTGTGGATTGAAATCTATGTTTTCGTAAAAACAAAATGATACAACCATATGCTTTGTTTATAACATGGAATTGTGTTGTAGGTGGATATTTATCAAGTGTGATTATTTAATTATGGATTCATTTCATTTTGGTTCGGTTATTTAGATTCAATTCCTTGCGGTGAATGTTGCACTAGCTTCACTGGAATTGATGGAAAATATCACCGTATGTGAAATTGAAATGATATGAAAGTAAACCTTTAATTGGATGTAGGATCATGCTTGAATATGTTTTTAATGGCTGTAGGATTTTGTTTGGGTTTAATGAAATGGTTACAAATTGATTTTATGCAAGACTAGTAGCTTATATTAGAAAACTAGTTAACTATTCTCGTGGATTGTCTTTCATAATCACCATAATGAATTATTGTAATTTTGGTAATTAGGCCTTATTTACATGCAATTTCAGTGTTCTTAAGCCATTGGGATTGATAATCGATGGTTATTTGTTAGACAATTGGATTTGTGATAAGTTTAGTAATTTGTGCACTAAGTGTCGTTAAGTGACATAATTAACACCTTTGATGATATTAGATGATGTTAAGAAACTTTCACAATCCTTGAATTGTTATTGAATTTATTTTAACTTATTGGTAATTAAAGGGATTTTTTCGAAATTAAATCATGAAAAAATATTAAATATTTGTTTGACTAATCTTATAGGCTAAAATTATATAATTAGACTTAGAGATGTAAAGTTATGTCCCTGAGACTCTTTGATAGCCCCACGGAACATCACAGATGGTATCAAATCCGTGGTTGCAACACTGTGGTTGTTTGTCCTATTGGTCGCTTTCAATTTTCTTGCTTGAATAAAAGTTAAAAGTTAATTTTGCTTACTTGCAATGATCAATCAGTTAAGAACTATTAAGTTTAGAAAAGCGTTGTTGGCATCAAAATATTTAATCATCAAACTCTTTCATAGCATACCATCCAATTTCTATGATGAACACAAGTTAGTTAATGATTCTTATTGCATCCAAGAATTTATTATTATATAAACTTCTAACAACTTACAATCCATTTAGATATGAGACTAATTAAATGTCAAATATGGAGATCCCGGAGTCATACACATCAGTAAATAATTTGACAAAATTTAACAAAATTTAACAATGATGTGAGAGTCTTATGTTTATAACAAACAATACTTCATATCCTTGGGGTTATATTGTGACTTACTCTTGGTATGAGAATATACTTAATAGGCCTAAAGGTTGTTGGGTGTGAGCTAAAAGTAATGTAAAAATGATTAAATATGGGACTATCAAATACAAGATCAGATTCTTTTGAATTGACCTTTAGGGGGGCATATTAGAAGCAATGATAAAGTATGATTGACTTCATATTATATCTATTGTAGTGACCAATAATTATGAAATGATAGACAATAATAAGGTTCCAAAATAATATTTTAGTATTTTAGAGGGTAAATGAGGCAAACCAAACTTTTAGCCTGTAGACTAAGTAAAGCTGCAACACAAGAGACAGTTAACGATAAGTTTTCATTAATGGTCAAGAGGCAATTTCCCATAGCATACAATCTTTAGGAATATGAAATACAAGAACATGAGCATATTATAATGGTCTATTTCTCTATGTAGCAAAACCAATTGGATATTTTGGAGTAGAGGCAATTTCTCTTGCCTAAACATTTAAGGTGGCCAAAGCTACCTCAAAGGCAATGAAAGATGGACTTCACTTATGTGGTCTCTTAGTATCTACTCAAAGATATTTTCTCTTTGCATATTTATTTGTCCTCTGAAAATGTACGCCGATCATTTTAGTATCAATCGATGATTCATAGATATGTCAAGCCATATGTTGGACTAGTTGGAAATGCAGTCAATGGAGTGTGTATATACTATAGTATGGAAAGAAATTGGTGCAGTATTTATTCACCCGTTTAGTGATGGACAAATCATAAGCATAGCGAATTCACTAACGAGGCAATATCATATCACATCCATTCATATTGGGGGTTTTAATACTCCAAAAAACTCAAAATATATATTTCATCATATTAAGGGTTGAAGGGGACTTTTATGATTTGACATAGTAATATAAATATTGGGGGTTATTTTATTTGGGTGGGTTGACTAATAGCATTCAAATCATGGGATCGATTCATATATATAGCTTCTTCTTCATATATTTGAAGGCCACCCACAAATACTTGTCTTCCCGCCAATTCCTCCTATATATCACACAAATTTGTGCCTTATCGAATTCCTCATCAAATCCTCTCGGTGACCTATTCCTAGAAAATTAGCAAGAACTATGGAAGATTTTGGCTTGCACTACTAATAGCCATTCTCCCCTAGCATGACTTATAGGCGTCGAATGGAGCCTCAATTATTGTGCTATACAAGAGCCTCGATTACTTATTTTTTTAATATTAGCTTGTTATTATACATATACATTTAGCATGTGTGCATGTCAAATAAAATATTTTTGATATTTGTTTTATGAAAGTGTTTTTAAAATATTTAATATTTATATTGAATAGAGTTTTGTGTAATTTTAATTAAAGTTAAATTTAGAAAGTGATTTTATAAAAGATGGTCAATTAAGGTAGAGGAAAGTGAGCACAATGGATAAGAAATATTTCATTAGGACTTAACTTTTTGTGGATGGATTGTTTAAATTTTTTTTAAACATGTTTAAAATTTTGGTAATGCATTTTTCCCATGAATCAATTATATTTCTTTTTTGTAGTTTGTTCTTACTAAAAATCAAGTGTTTGTTCACATCTTATCTCAAAAAATAAAATATAATGAAATGCAGGGAATTCCATCCACGAAAGGGTTTCAATTTTGCATTTATATAGAGTTTAATTTATTACGATTATAGAAAACATGAGCTCTCTATCGATATACTTGTATTTACATGGTATACAATCGATAAATTGGAAAGCTATGGTGTGAAACATCTACAAATTCTCATCTTTTATAAGCATTGCATTGATTATTGAACTATCAGTCTTTTACATTCTTTGTTACATTGATCTCTTGAATAGGTTTTCTTTACACATTTTTCCTTCCCCATTACTATTTTGTTGAGTCTTCCACTATCCAATGCTAGAAATTGATTAGTCATCCCTACTATCTCGATGGGATCAATATTAGCATTATACTATTATTTTATTTAGCATCTTGTTTGCTTATACTAAGATGTGCTAGTGCTATTGTTTGTTACAACTTGATAATATGATATAAAGGGGGTATAAAAATTGGGTTAATAAAAATGGATACCTACAATATCTAATGAATCCAGGGGTTTTCTTAATTGGAAAGGTATATTGGGATGGGGGGTCAACAACACAATTTTAGGAGGCATTTTCCAATATTTAGTGAAATTATGGATATTATTTAATATTCTCTGAATGGTTTTGCTATGTAAGAAGTTCACTAAGTGAAACCCTCGTGGTCATAAGTGAGTCAGGTGCATTTTTTGTGGAAATCTTGAAGCTCGATATCAGAAGGTTAGAACAGTGGGAATTTATGGCCCATTGAACACAACATTTGCTACACTACTCTTATATTGACTGGCCTCATTGATGATTCTGGCTTGTCACTTGAGAATGCATGTAGAAAATACATTGATTCAAGATTATTGTATAAGTGACTTAAATTTTTTACATCATCATACGATTCCTAAACTACTACACAAACTTTTCCAATATCGACTCTATTCAGAAAAGTACCATATGAACTGTCTTCTACCATACCAACCATACATGTTGGAATATGATTAAGGCAATGATCTTCTTGAGGTATCATATATGCATGATACCTCAGTTTCAATTTTTTCCTCCTGAATTCATAAATTTCATGGGCTCCAGATGATGATGTCCTTATACTAAGTATAAAAAAAAATTCCCAGAACTCTCATACCTGAAAATATGACTCAATGAAATTGAAGTAGAGCGACAATTTCTATTTGAAAAAAAAAACAACTCTAGGGTCATTCATGTTTTTAGCCTAACCCCACCAAACCCTCATGATGTGCAAAATAGGATATTTACTCAACACTATATATAATGTAATTAAGATAGAACCACATAATCCAAATTCAACACAATCCAAGGAAGGTAGTGGAAAGTGAGCCAGGTGTGCCAAAAAATTCATCCTCACTAAAGAAGACTATAAATTGTGGCACAATATCAAATAAATGGTTATAGATCTCTCATTTTCTTATCATTTTAAATTGCAATTGCCTTATTAAATATTGTGGAGAATATGTATTTACATATTGCATGTGATATGTGAGAGGGGGATTTAAAAACAAACAGATTATCATTGCAAGTTCAAGGGGCTTTGTGATTTGTATAGAGTTCTATTGTACAATGAGATATGTATATCTCTTAACACTTTACTATACATATATGTTATATCTATTGTAGATCTATGTATCCATTGTCACACATTGCAAGTGACGATGGTGCATTCTTATATCATAGTACCCTCACTCAAATGATATGTAAATATGTTGGAGGATTTATGATAGTATTGAGGAAAGGGAAGGAGAAAAAATAGATGCACGTTGAGGGATTTTTCTTGTCTTTATGGTAGAAGAGATAAGTTGCAGGATACTTAACTTTTGAGGGTAGGAATATTTTTAGAATATTTTAGATATTCTTGTATATGCCACGGTTATGTCCAAACTATATATCCTTATCATGTCTAGGTTTCTTTCCTCCCCCAAATGTGTGCATCTATCTTGAACAAAGACAATGAATGTGTTATTTTTGGGATCGTCCTAGTTATCTCTCTAACTAAAACTATTTCATAAATAATTGTAAACAATAATGGAGTAGGCCATCTATTGCAAGATAATCTACTCCACCCTTCAAGTAATGATTGAACGAAACTTTCCTAATTAGTGCTTGACCCATCCTATGGTCTACCTTCATATGAAGTATAAAAGTATACCTAAAAGAAAAAACACATAACTATAGTTCAACTTTCATTTTTGTCTTAGCATTGTATTATGATAAAAGATACAGGTGATGTGGGTATTTAGTATATAAACCCCTAGAAATATAACCTTTATTTGTAATCCCTTAGCATACGGTTGAGTCAATTCACCAACGAGGATGCTATTAAATTTTCAAATGAAGAAAATAAAATGTATTAACTTTGTAACCTTATTATGTCCAAAAGGTTTGTCAATTACTATTGTGTAAAATTGTAAATTGTCTTATTACTATGTATTTATATCTTCAAATTTTATTTTCTATGCATACAAGGAATAGAAAACAACAAATAATACAATCATGCATCTTAGAATGAAAAGGATTTACCTCGGAATCCCAAATGGGAAACCTAGGATCAAATAGGGGGATTGCTTGGCTTCAAAGAATCTAATGAAATAGTAGATTAAAATCTAGACTTGGCTGGATATTTGTTATTCCTATGTCAATGCCTTAAGGACAAGGGAAAGGATATCTTCGTTAATCTAATTTTTGTTACACGCAACTACAAAAACATTAGTGTACAACATCAATTCTTTTTTTCTCTGTATTATGACCAATCAATTTCAGTGATGACTTCCTCTTAGTAAGAAAGTCTCACCATCCAAATTGGAGGAGGTTTCTCATTGTAGACACAAGAAGAAGTTTGTTACTAAAGCCCCTGAATGCTAGGGTGTTTCTTTGTGGATTTTTAAGTAAAGTATGAGAATTGAATATGATATAGCCAAGGATCGCACCAATCTATTGCTAGACCAAATATCCAAACAACAGAAAAATATGTAGAGATTTACTTGCTAAAAAAGACAAAGTAGTTTCTAATCAAAATATTTTGAATTCATTTCAATGATTGACAAATATACACATTGTTTATATTCATTCTTTTTGTTTCTTTCATTTAAAACAATGGTTTGAAATTTTTTTCAAAATATCAATGCAAATATATCGCATTTAACTATTCTAGATAAACCCTAGAACAAACATTAAAATTTATGAATTTATTAACCTATTCAAAACCCTCAACAATGACAAATCCTAACATGTGTCGACATCCATGTAAATCCATAAATATTAACATTATTTCATTTATGATAATGTAAAATATGAGGTTGAACCCTAAGATGTAGGTGTTTGCATGAGGAGAAAAAACTAAAAGTTTTGTTACTATGTTGAGAAGAATATTTTCTGACTCAACCCATGGTATTTAAGCCTCAATCCAAATAAATAAGGTGGGTTTGTAAATTAACTAAATTATTTATGATGTTAACACTTCAAAAAAATTAAAAATGAATTTTTACTTTGATCCCTCTTAAGAGGTCATTTCAGCATGCAACATGGATAATTTTCCTATGTTTCCAAAAATCGTAGGGGGCATCTCTCTATAAAAAATTTGAAAGGAACGAAGCTGATAGTGTCATTTGTGTAGCGGTGATTCTCTAGGATTCCCATTTCCTTATCCATTTCCAAAATATGAACTAGAATAAACAATTATGTTGCTTCTTACACTTCTACACTAGAGATAACCCCTAAAGACTAAATCATTTTCCATGGAAAGAAAGCTTTTAAATCATTGGAAGACTTACATGACACATATATGGAATGATTGGAAGAATTACAGAAAACAACTTAACCATATGTAAATCCTTTGCTATGAAAATGGGCATTCAAGGGGATGGAATTTGAGATGTAAATGGTTAATCGAGAAATAATTCCAAGATGTAGGAATTGCTGGAAATGAGAACCCAAAATAGGCATATGTAAAATTTAAAGGAACTCAAACCATGTGCAAGTAGGTGTCTTCGTGGGGGTACTCTATGGCCTATGTACAAGCCAATCCCTAAGTTGTTGGAGTTATTTTATAACCGCACATCATTATTTGACTTGTTTTGGCCTAATTTACCACTTATCCTAAGTTTTGACTCAAACATGTGACTGCATGATCATACTAGAGCTCCTCCTTCAATCGAGGAGCCTAACTGAGCCTCCTCCTTCAATTGGGGAATCTAACTGATCCTCCTCCTTCAATATAGGAGAAAATATTGGTTGATCTACATGACATAAGAACCCCATTTAGTTAATTGGAGGTTGTTTCCCCTACCTTTTAGTTAAATTGAAGTTGCAAAGGTGCCTTCCTCATCAATTTTCCTATTTTTGGTTAAAAGTAGTTAACTGGAGTGAATAAAGGTGCCTCCACCTACGTTTGGTGACTCGGTTCAATTTAGTTTAGTTCATTTCAACTAACTGAAGTTAGATAGGCACCCTCACCGACTTGTTGGAATGCATTTGAGTTCTATTCAGTTAGAATCAGTCTAAACTACCTCTGAGTCTATTAGAGTGAATTATGCTGGAGATAAGTGGTTAACTAATGTGTTGAGTGGTGTTTAACTGACAACTAAACCACTCTCATTTAATGAATCTGAATGATATATTTTGGATTGGAATTTCATCATTCATGCCATTGTATTGCATTGTATCACTACTTCTGATTAATGATAAGAAAATATATAGTTGCAAGTCTTTTTGAATTGTTTCATGTCATTTCATGGGTAAAATTGATCTGTGTAATCTATTATAAGTTTATGTCTCAGTCCTTATATTTCTTGTGAATCCAATTTTATATGGTATCAGAGCACTAGGTGGGACAAGGAAACTCTTCTACAGTTTTCTTGCTATATATATGAAGAAGATTGAGCAAAATTGCTCAAAATTATTCCAACACTGCACCAGAAACAAAGAATTTTCCACATAAGTCCTAGAAAAATAGCTTTGCTCCCTCTGGATTATGTCTGAAGAAGTGTATGCATGCATGAATCAAACTCCAAAAGTGAAGGTTGTTTGATCTTATTGCATTTTCTTTGTGTGATTGCAGGTATCTCAAGAACTTCTATTGCATTCAATGCAGCCGCAAAATGGACTCCTCGTCAATCAATATTCTCACTCCTTTCAACTATCATCAGTGGAAATAGGATATTTATATATCATTGCACTCCAAAGGACTCTTTAGAGTCACCATGGGCACGGAGATAGAGCCAAATGTAGGAATAGAGAAGGAAAAATATTGGAACAAACTAGATGAAGTGTATGGTTTCCTATGCCTCTCCATTTCTAAGGATCTTCTTTTCCATCTCTCTAGATTGAATACTCCCAAGGAAATGTGGGAACAACTTTCTAAACTCTTTAGGAAGTAGAATGATTTGAGAGCCTATCATTTGGAGAAAGAACTGATCTCTATCAATCTAGGAAACTTTGACACCATCAACGAATTCTTCACTAAGTTTAACCACTCGGTGCTCCAATTGAAACAATGTGAAGTTGAGAAGAAATATGATCTCCTCATCCTTTCTATCCTTTAGAAGCTAGTACCAGGTTACTATTTTTTTGTGTCTACCTTCCATACCAAAAATATTACATTCAAATTGGAAGATGGAAACCCTAAATGCATTCATTAAGTCCCTTACCAATGAGCATGATAAACTTGTTCAAATGGGATCCTTGAGATCCTCCAAAGATCAAGATTTATTTGTTGGAGGACCCAAATCTTCAAATTCAAAAGGAAGGAAAAATAAAGAGAAGACACATTTTGATCCTCCCAAGAATAAGAAGAAAAACTAGCAGTTTGATGAGTGCTCGGGCTCGAGGAAAAACAAGCAATGGGGAAAAGAGAAGACAAAGTTCTCTTACTGTGCAAGAGGATTTCACACCAAAATATCTTTCATGAAGATAAAAATTGATTAGATGGCCCTTATCCTTGAGAAAAACAACATTAATCTTCCAAAAGGCACAAGGAAGAAGGAAGAAAGAAGTTGGAGATAGGAATAATCAGGATGAAAGAGTACATGCTCTCATCGATAATTTTCTGAAGGCTAGAGCTAAGGCTCATTGACTATAGTGCTTCAAATCATATGGTTGAATGCAATGATTCTTTCAACTAACTGGATTCTGACAACTACATCTCCATTCACATGGGAGATGACTCTCAAGTGTCATCAAAAGGAAAAGGTACTATCCACCTAGAACATGGAATCTTTTAAAATGTTCTACTTGTGCCCTCTTTAGCTTCAAACTTGTTTTATGTATATCAAATGACACACACAAGTTTTCCTAAAATATTTTTATTCAGCTTCAATTATGTTGAGATATCTCAGATAGCCTCGGGAAAATTAATAATTGTAGGGAAAGAAAATCAAACTGATAAGACCTATGAATTTTCTAACTTTTTGTCTGATTCAAAGCCATCTTCCCTCCTGAATCATGGAAATGAGGTCAGAAGGATGTGGCATGATAGGTTTGGACACCTAAACTATAAATATTTGCAGCTTCTATAAAAGGATTCCATGGTGGAATGCCTTCCAGCAATCAAATCCTCAAAAGCAATCTCCAAGGGATGCATAGTCGACAAGCATCTTAATCATAAGTTTGATCGGGGAAAAGCAAGAAGAGCTACATGTATTTTGGGGCTGATTCATTCTGATATCAACAGTCCAATACCAACAACCTCCATGAGTCATTCAAGGTATGTGCTTACCTTCATAGATGACCTTTCAAGATTTACATGGGTCTACTTTCTCAAAAAGAAGTCGAGCCTTACTACTGGGAGCAAGATAAAATCTCTCAGATATGATAATGGAGTTGAATACATTAAATTAGAGTTGTTTTAGAGGAAAGTGTTCCTATGGTTGGGGGTTAAGATACCATCAACATACTGGGGTTTCAATATAGATGCATATAGTTTTGCAAGCAAATAGAAACAATATTAAAGATTAGAATGGTTCATGCCTTAATCCAATGAAGATTGATCCAAGAAACTCTTTAATCCTCCTATTGTTCCTCTTTCTCCAAGAGACCTAAAAAAAAAATTATACCTTCCTCAAACCAATATGATCATATGTAAAGCAACGATAATCAAAGCAATATGAAACCCTAATATTATTAACATAAGCATATGATCATAAACAAAGATTCAATATCCATTACACAATGATTGAAACAGGAAGAGAATCACATCTTTATTAATCATGGAATAATTACAAATATACCTTCTCCTCAATCTAGGCACCTCACAAAAACTTGATTTGGTTATGTTCCTTCTCTTCTCCAAGGAACTTAGCCTCCAAGATATACAACACAAGGATGGCAATCTAGGGAAAACATGGGGGGAATGAGAGTCCCGATTCCTCCATCATAACAATGAAAAATTTCAATTCCCCTCTCATGGACCTCTTTCCCTCTATTTATACATTTTTGAAGAGTTAGGGGCAAGGAAAAAGTAGTTACAACTGAAGGCGTTAGTTGCATAACTACCAAAACGAACCAAAATTCGAGAAACATCCATTTTTTAACATGTATAAGACAAATTCATGGGTTGCATTGACAATAGTCGTGAATACAAAGCTGAAATTGTGGGCTGCATTAACAAGAGTCGTGAATACATTATAACCGTTGGTACAGTGAAGGCAAAGTCATGAATACAAAGGTGAAAATCACGAGTTTCCTTTAGAAAAGTCACATTTAGGTAAAAGAATTCTCATTTTTAGCGTACTTATCAGCATTTTCATGATTTGGTGTCTTCTAGAAAGTTTTTATTGACTCAAATAAAATTCCAATGGTCTAGATAAGAGGTTAAATGTAGTTACAAAAATCTAGTAATGTCTCCTCCAAGATAGGTGTTTTTTCAGTGACTTTCATGAAGTGTCGACATGTGACAAAATCATGGGAAAGTCATCATGGGTAGAGATTTGTTATTTTAGGATGTAAAAAAAATTGTGCAAAAAGTGGAATCAAGATACATCACATCGTTCCCTATACACCTCAACAGAATGGTTTATCGGAAAAGAAAAATAGGGTACTAAAAGAAATGACAACCTATATGCTTGAGTCTAAGGATTTGGCCTCAAATAATTTGGATGAAGATAGGAATGTTGGTTCCTACATTCAAAAACGTTTCCCACATTCATCCATTAAATCATAGACACATTTTGAAGAATACACTTGTCACAAACTAGATGTGTCCAATTTCAAGGTTTTTGGGTCCACTACTTGGGATTGAATTCCACTAGATAAGAGAAAGTATTTGCAACCACGTATTTTTTAGTGAATTTAATTGGGTATGCTGAGGAATAAAATGGATACAAGATATTGAATATCATAAATAAAAATATACTCATCGAGATAAGTGTTCGCTTCGAAGAAACTCTCCAAGATTTGAAACTAGTAGAGGAAGAAACTGTTGAAATGCCTTCTCTTTCTGTTGAAGTTTCTGTAAATGAAAATGAAACTGTGATCTCTGATATTTCATATATTATGTTTAATATCGGTGATAATGAAATATCAGGTTTTGAATCAAATATGAGTGAGCCTTCTCATCTACCAACAAAATGGGCCGAAAAGACTCTCTCTTCTGTCAGTCAAATGTTGGAAATCCTATTGAAGGCTAAGGAGAACTCAGGCAGATTTTCAAAGAGTAGGTATTTCTCTCTATTGAAATGATTATTTGATGTCTAAGAAGTGATACATGATTATTTTATCTGATAATAATTCATATTATCATGCTCGAAATGATCCTCGATGGCAAGCTGCAATGAATGAAGAGTTCAACTCTCTCCAAAAAATGCAACCTAGGAGCTAGTTTCCCTTCCACCTAGGAGGAAACTTGTTCAATGAAAATGGTTCTATCGGAAAAATGTTGATGAATATGGATCAACATAAAAATATTAATCATGGATGGTAGCAAAATTATTCTCCCAATTCCAAGGAGTGGACTACATTGAGACCTTTGCACCTGTGGAAAAAATGGATTCTATACAGCTAGTCTTAGTCATTTCTGCATCCAAACACTTGGAGGTGCAGCATATGGATGTAAAAAGTGGTTTTATTCATGGATATCGGTAAGAATATGTGTACATGAATCATTTTTAAGGCTACATATCTATCCATCATTATTTTGCATGCTGCATAGATCCGTGTATGGCTTAAAACAACACCCAGGAGCTTGGCACGCCAAAATGGATTCATTTCTCCTATCACAAAACTTTGAAAGATGTAAGTCTGATACAAATGTTTAATTGCATAAATATGAAGGTAATTTTCTGATTATATCTATGCATGTTTATGATCTATTAATTATAGGAAGAATTCTTGCTTGAATCAACTCCATAAAAACTGTTTTACATGAAGCTTTTGAGACGAGTGATCTAGGCCTATTGCGACAGTTTCTCGAGCTAGAAATAACTCAATATTTTGATGGGATCATGGTGTCCCAATACAAATATTCTTAATACCTATTAATTAATTTTAATATGGCTGATTGTAATGCATCATATTTCCCATTCCGCTCATGAATTAGTCTTGAAGAGGGAAATTGTACTCCACGGGTGGATTCTACTCTCTACCGTTAGTTGATTGGAATCCTTATCTACTTGACACATTCAAGGCCTCACATTTGTTATTTCATGAATGTTGTATAAAGGTATATGTAGAAGCCTCATGAAATTCATTGAAGGGAAGCCAAGATGATTCTACAATACGTGTAGGATAGTAGAACCTATGGCATTCACTATGCTACTAATTCCAAACTAGACTTGGTAGGATTCACATATTATTATTGGGAAGGAGATAGAATAGATATGAAGTCTACTTCTGAATATGTTTTCATGTTTGGTGGTGGTCCTATTATCTAGTCAATAAAAACACCGGCCGTCATTTCTCTTTCTTCAACAGATGCAGAGTATCGGGGAGTGGTCAATGCATGCTTACAGAAAGCTTGGCTGCAAGGTATTTTGGTAGAGTTCAGCATTGGTAGCACTTCATATAATATCATTTTTGTGACAACCAAAGTTATATCAAGATCTAGAAATATCCAGTTCAAATACATAGAACCAAACACATCGATATCATATTCACTACATCAGAGAACTTGTGCATGAAAGAACAATTGTTCTGCAATATATCCCCACACACGAGAAAATTGCAAACATTTTCACCAAGAGCTTCACTGAGAAGAATTTCACTTACCACGATTCACTGCTGGGGGTGTGTTCCATCATGGTGAAGACAAATTAATTCTTTAGTGTTCATTTTGAGGGGAGGTTTTCTTTCCCACATGGTTTTTCCTCTTTTCCTCACTTAGAAATTTTTGAGCATTTTTTAGTTAATTTTTTGTAAAGGGTGACCTATGGCCTTTTTTGTCGGCGCACTATTTTGTTTTACTCCTCCACATGATATTAGCTTAAGCAAGGGTGTTGGAGTCATTTTCCAACCATACATCATTATTTTGTTTATTTTGGTCTAATTTACCACTTATCCTAAGATTTGAATCAAACATGTGACTGCATCATCATACTGGAGCTCCTCCTTCAATTGTGGAACCTAACTGATCCTCCTTCTTTAATCAGGGAGCCTAACTGAGCCTCCCTTCAATATAAGAGAAAATATGTGTTGATATGCATGACATAAGCACTCCATTCAGTAAACTAGAGCTTGTTTCACCTACCTTTCAACTAAACTAAAGTTGCAAAGGAGCCTCCCTCATTAATTTCTCTATTTTCGATTAAAAGCAGTTAACTAGACTAATTAAATGTTCCTCCGCCTACTTTTGGAGACTTATTTTAGTTCATTTTAGTTCATCTCACCTAAGTGAAGTTAGATAGGCGCCCTCACCTACTTATTGGCATGTAGTTGAGTTCTATTCAGTTAGACTCAGTCTAAATTGCCTCTGAGTCAACTAGAGTCAATTATGTTGGAGTTAAGTGGTTAACCGATGTGTCGAATGGTGTTTAATTGACAATTTAGCCACTCTCATGTAATGAAATCGAATGACCTCTCTTGGATTCGAATTGCATGGCTATTCTTTCCATTGTATTGCATTGTATCACTACTTCTTATTAATGATAAGCAAATATACAGTTGCAAGTCTTTTTGCACTGTTTGATGTCATTTCATGAGTAAAATTGATTTGTGTAATCTATTGTAAGTTTCTGTCTTAGTCCTTAGATTGTCCTGACTCCAATTTTATATAAGTGTGGATTAGTTGGTTGGGAGCTCCATAGGCCCTATATGCCAAGTATTGCAACCTGAATATTGTACGAGAGTGTATAACTAAATTTGTAACATTAATAATAAATATAACAGTAATAGAATTATTTTCTAGAAAATCATTTTTCTCCTGAAATATAGAGACTCCAAACAAATAGATAAAAAGAGGGAAATTTTGAAAACATACTGTTGGGGCCTGGAAAATCGCAGGCAGCAACAGTAAAGGATTCTCCCCAATCAGCGTTCCCAACTAGCCCGCTGACTGTTTGGTATAGGGAATCCGTCCGGTTTGCGGTCCGGCTACCGTAGGTCAAAGTAACAACGAGGGTTTACCGGTTGCGGCCCGGTCCACCGGAATTTGTATTTTGACTTAATATATGCAATGCACATGCCTATCTAAACCATGCACGGTGATAAGGATGCCGGGAACCACACAATGTGCTGCGCAGGTTCTTACCTCTCGTCTTACGTTCGCAACACCTAAATCACATATGCAATTATGAAACAAAGATAACTAACTATCTATCCACGGGGAGCCAAAAAATCATTATTCGTGAGTAATGTACCATTTTCATGAATGTTAAACAAGATTACAGATAGCTGCTATTTACGTTTACAACACATGAATGAGAAGATATTCTAACAACCAGATAGCCAATTGTTATATGTGAACACATACATTACTCTAAGTGAAATTTCCATGAATAAAATCAGAAATTATTCAACTAGACATAGGTCATAAAGTTAGAACAATCTCACGATTCACAGACATAAGCTAAAAAACAAAGTAATTCATCTTTCCGCCGTCCATGGTACAACATTTGGAACACTTCATGGTCCTTTCTCCAACAGGCAAACCAAGCTCTTTATTGCAAAATGAAGTAGTTCTTCTTACAACAAGTCTTCCAGTCTAACTGGGAAAAATCCCTTTCTTTGTCTCTCTTCCCTAGTTTTATACAAAAAACAAAAATGCTTGGGTTGCCCAAAGTGACCTTTGGGCTCCCCAACGTTCCAATTTCTCTCTACCCTTTACAAAATATGACATTCTACAAAGTTTGACCAGTCCTTCTCATTTGGAGGGGCCCGCTTGGTCTTCCAAAAATTTCCTCCATGCTACTGCCTCTTTGGCGAGTCCTTCAAACGATTGGGGTTCTAGGAATTGTATATTCAGCTCGAACTTATCCGCTTGCTTCTGAATGGCTTCTATCCTGGCCTTGTTCAGACGCACCTGTTCCTCCAAGAGCTGTACACTAATAGCCGCATGTCCAATTTCATTTCTCAGGATCGGCTCATCAAGGGCTCTGATGCATTGGACCTCGGCTTCTCCTTCCTGATGCCTTGTCTGTAACATCCCTGTAAATGTGTCATGATCAGGGAATTCGGGTAACCTATGTTCAGCTTCCACTTGACAGCGATTGTAGGTGACAAGAGCTCTTCTAAAGAACTCTGTACATGCTCCCTTCGTTTTCTTCACTGTCTTCTGAAAGTCCTCTGCAGCCATAACATCAAACTCGATCAGGTCATGGTCCCGCTTTAAAGTTTTCCTATCCTTAACTGATAGCCCAACTGGGACTTCTTGATCATATTCTGCTCTGATCATCCTTGAAGTCAGCACTTCCAGGATGTCTTGCGATCTGTCTACAAAATAAGATGCTATATTTAACAATTCATCTAGCCTGCTATCAATTTGCAGGACTTTACACCTTTCTTCCTCCAGGGCCATTTGCAATTGCAGCATCCTAGCCTTCCGAGCCAAGATGTGTTCTCTGACTGGCTGTAGATCCACTTGCTGCCCTTTGGCTGC
>LPNX010728894.1:159350-239701 GCA_001517045.1 Pseudotsuga menziesii | reverse complement strand
AGAGCTCATGTAGAACTCAGACTTTCTCTGTTGTACTCCTCCCTTTGCTGCAGCTATACAGGAAGACAGACTACTGGATACCAGGCCGGACCAGTTGAAAATGGTCCCTTCAGTGGCCACATAGAACATCAAGGGAATCCATTCAAATTTGAATAATTTACCATGTGCCCTCCCGAAGATCCGGTTCAACATTAGAGCTATGAATCTGTACAGGGGTCTAAGGGTGGCTGTATCATAATCTTCAGTAACCCTATGTCTAAAGAGTTTCCCTGGCAATAGCATTTTCCTCATGGTGTCTATCAGATCCATCCTGAGACTGTCCAACCACTCATTGGACAAGAAAAAGTTAGGCTCAGGCAAGTGGTAGGCTAAGGACACATACCCAGGGCTAAAGGAAGCGTAGCCCTAACCTCCAACATTGCAGATCAGCATTGAACCATGGTTTGTGTGCGGAAGGACCCACCTCATCAGTTCAGCACAAGGAAACATCTCGGGCCTAGTGGCAACCTTCATGATTGCAGACTTCTCTATGTTTGTGTAGATATGTTCCTCCTCCAGGCCCGTATCTGGAACTTCCCTTCGGGAAATCATTCTGTGTATGTCTCCCCATTTATACTCAGGGTCCACCCCTGTGACACACTGTGTATCTTCATATATGTATTCAGTAGGTATATCAGCTTCTATGGCCGTTTGCTCTTCTACCACAGGTGCTTTCTTTTTCTGTCTTTTGGACATCTTGAAATCTTCCTGCAATGCAAAACATCATGATATGAAGCCATTCATATTTTGAAAATGTTAAGAAGTAGTTTATTCTTTCTCCATTTGTATATGTGGCTACAATGGTATCAGTCATAGGTTCTTTATATTGCAGAATTTGACCTAGTTATGCAATCTATTGAGCTTATGCTATCATCTTATATCAGTGTAACATATATATGCATAACCAACCTACATTATGATTATTGAACTAGCAGCACAAAACTCAACCCATCTCTGCAACATAACTAACCATAAATGCTACAGGATATACTTCATCAAATGGTCTGCCATCGAGACTAATCGATATATTAATTTATAACAATGACATTAAGTAATGTAAATGCAAAACCAACACGATTATCCTGCAAACTTAAACCAGCCCTAGCAAGAATAAGCACAGCCTATGCCGCTCGCGGCCATGACAATTACATTGGTGCGGTCATTAAATACGGACACCCACAACAATCCTTCGCGCGGAGGATACCAATCAGCGCCATTGCTCATTATACCAAAAAAACTTCGAATAATGACCGCGGCACGGCCCTAGGGCTTCACGATGGCCAACGATGGCGAATGCGCAGTGCGAAGGCTACGACTAGGGCTCGAGGAAAAGGAAATCAAACGGTCGGACATCTATCATGGACAAATTGCGAAAAACCCCTCCCCCAAACGTTTCAAATTCCACATCACAACAAGAAATAACCAGGTGAAGGCGGCATAACGGCCGCCTGCACCTTGTCTTCCCCAATCTCTCTGGATGAACCAAAACGCGGAGGTAGATGAAAACGCGGCTTTATAAAAGGGAAAAAACCCAATCCCTCCAACGGCCAAAAACTATTCCCTCCCAAAAAGATAACATGCGGGCGCAACTGCTGGGGAGAACGGAACTACCAACCCTAGCCGCGGGTAAAGAAGAACCCCGTTTACGAACAACGACAACAACAGGCCGTAAATTCTTCATTATTTTCACCCTAAGTAACCCAGCCAAAACTTTGAAAAGAAGGGCTTAAGCTCCTACCTGGCAGGATTGCACGAATGAATAGGTGACAGTGATGGAGTCCTTGACCAACAGCTGGACGCGCGTACCGGTACGAAGCTCCACACAACTCGCTAGCTCGACAATGCGACAGCTCGGACGCGATAAAACAATAAAAAAAACAACCACGCACCCCGTATATATAAAAAAAAAACTAGCACGTGCGACGAGTCAGATCAGTCGGGCCGGATAGGAAAGTCTCGACGGGCGACTCAACTTATCTATGCCCGCAACGGCGGGACACCTTCTTCACTCCACCACCCGCATCACCAAACAAAGGGCATACGCTTTAAAACGAGGTCGGGCGGCGAGTCAGATCAGTCGGGCGATCAGGAGTTTGGCGACCCCCGCAACGGCGGGTGCATCGTGGAAGCCACCATTCTCCATGGCGCCGACAAACGTAGTCGGCCATAAATCGCATCTCCAGATCTTTCAATGGACCGTAACGGCGGCAAGGGCAGAGTTCGTCTCCCTCCGAAGCGATATTAAGAACGCGCCCGCAACTGTAAGACGACAACCAAGAATGGAGGCAGGCCCGCAACGGCGGGGTGGACAAACAACCGGGTTCCTGCAGCCACCCGCAACGGCGGGGCGAGAAACAAAGGTCAGGTTTCGAAAGCCACCCGCAACGACGGAGCAAAGAACGAAAATGAAGTTTCAGAAGCCACCCGCAACGGCGGGGCAGAAAAGGTAGAGATGAGTTGAAAAGGACCCGCAACGGCGGATCGGCCAAAGAAGAAAACTCCCGATCCAAGAAGATTTTGCAATGAAAACAAGTAGAAGCTCAATTTAAAATGAAAACATGAAAACATTGAGAAACCAGCTAAGTGAAAGCGCTCAAATTTCATGCAGGCACTTCGAAATCCATAAGTTGAACTCAAAAGGATGAAAACAAGAAAAGGACTGAACTAATCCAAAGCAAAGGAGGGTCCAAATTTTTTTAGAAATTTGGGAAAACTGTTGCAGCTGCAACACATACCTAAACTGAAGAATTAAACTTACAGTTGCACATTTAAAGCTTCCAGGATACCCATTAGCAGCACCACCTCAGGAAACCACTTGTGGGGGAGTCGCTCTCCACCCAACCAACCTCTCTTTCATAAACTCAGAGCCCCTAATACCTCACTGAGTAATACCAATCGATCCAACACTATCATCATCAAAAATATACCCACAACCTCCAAACCTTCATCCCCCCCAAAACTCCAAAGAATAATGAGGAAGAGGAACAAGGAAAGAAGAAAAGCCCCTTCCCCTTCTCCTTCCTCCTATTTAAGCTTGTCCAAGCTCCCTTATGAGGGACACATGTCTGCATGCAATATTTACCATGCAAAATTACATTAAGTGGATAAATATATCATAATTAGATATTTTATTATTTTCCTTTTTCAACCCCTTCTTTAACCTAATCCATGATTAATTTATCTTTATTTGTAGAGTTATATATTTATATTCTTATGAGTCCAACTCCCTTAAAATATTATTGATATAAACTTACATCGTCTAATACTATTGTGCATGGATAGGACCAACTCCTGTGGCCATCACAAGTATGTCTCATGCCTACACTATAAACCAAACATTCCCCCTAACACTAATGTAATATGTGATAGAGAGGTGTTACACGTGAATTAAATCCAATTAACTAGTATCATGTAAATATTATTATGGGTGGTACTTCTTCTAGTCTGCCACCCTCTACCACCACTCTAGTTTTAGGCATTCCTAGTGTTTGTGCAATATACCCTTTCCTATAGGACCACTGTGCACTTCACCACACCAAAATATTTAGTAAATTTTTGGTGTGGTGAAGTGCACAGTGGCCTAACTAAATCCTATCCATCCTTCATGAAAGGAAAATTGATTGTGCATAAAGAAGTCAGGTGCATTCTACAACTACAATGGGGTAACCTAGGGGTTAATCCACCCCTTTACACCTCAGAATGCCCCAATATTAAGTTAATTATTTAAGGCTGTAGCATTGAAATAAACCTTATTGATCTTTCCTGTAAGGAAAATTAATTTCAGTGAAAGAAGCAAAGTGTACAAATAAATATACATGTGAGATGGTCCACTCCAAAGATGAATTCACCACCCCAAATTTTAGTAGATTCTTCAAGATTGCAGTATCTAAATAAATTCTCAAAATTCAATTGCACCACCATATGAAATGTGCATTCCATAGTGGTGCAATGACTGAGGGGTGTATCCACCACTTTGCACCTCACAACACCCTAAGCTTCAATAAATTCTTCAAGGTTGTAATATCAAACTAAACCCTATTGATATTTTATGTAAGAATAATTAACTTTAGTGAAAGAAGAAAGGTGTAGAAAATAATTCTACAACTCGCATGGTTATAGAGATGCATTCACTATCCCCAAATTTTTAGTAACTTCTTCAAGATTGCGGTATCTAAATAAATCATAGCTAAAATTAACTACACCACTGTTATCCCTAGGAAAAGTTAGACGGAATTCTACCAGAATTATGTTGGGGAAGATGAATATTTCGATCGCAAGATGAGAAAAAGGCACGACAGAAGAAGCTACGACAGAAGATATCGCGACAAAGAAGGAGAAAAGTAAGTCAAAAAGTAGAGTTTGGCTTATTTTGGGTAAAGAGTTAGTTATACTAAAAGCTTATTGGGTTGATAGTGCCTATTTTTGGATGTAACTAGATGTACTAAAATAGAAATCCAACATGTTGACTGAAATTTGAGATTCATTCAACAGTTGAAATCAAGAAGTGTAAAATCATAACATATTATAAAAACATCGACCCAAACTATGTGCAGGTTGTTTGATCAATGAGAGGATCGATCCAGGTTGTGTGTGGATCGACCATTTAGAGAAGAAGAGAAGAGATATCAAGAGAGAGAGAGAGAGAGAGACCAAAACCAGAGAGAATGAGATGAGAGAAGTATGTATGAATTATAAAGAAGATCTAAAGAGGGGCTTTCCAGTTGAGTGCACAAACAAAAGGTGCTAAATCATTTCTTATACGAGATGAAGAGCACTTTTGTGGTTTTTCCTATATGGGTCTCCATGTTATATCTTGTCTATGTGTGTTTTTAGTGTTTATGTTTATGTCGAATGCATATCTTTCGTGAATGATTCGATCTGAATGTGTCGCACATATGTGGAATTACATGCGTTAATGCTCTATGTTGCATGCTATGGTATATGTTAATGGATCAATAGGTTATTGTCTTGAATGAATCTATAAAACATAAGAATAATTTTCAGTTTCATTTTAGTGATCTAATATTGTTGTAAGAAGGAAATTTGCGACATAATTGCAGAAACTTGGTTCTAGCAGCCCCTATAAGATATTTCAGGTGAGACTTCATCTACATCGCAGGTGTTGCTGACATATTCCTTCTATGTCGGCCCGATATATTGGGTTTTGTTGATGAACAAGGGATATAAACATGGGTCAACCGAAAGTATGCCAATAAATGGTTTCGTTGTCGATATTTTGGGTTATTCCAATGGGGGTATGTTTTGGCACCCATCAAAGCCGAAAATTCAAGAATAAGTTGATTTTAAAGCACTAGAGTTTGCATGGGAAGAGAGTTAAGGATCATAACTAAGCCTGACAGAGTGGTTAGAATGATACCTTTATACAGATATTCATGATATTTTCTTTAATGAATTTCCCATTATATTGCATGAGTGGTTTTCGAAGCTAGCGACCCAAAAGAAAAATTTTCGAGGAGAACCTACCAAGTGGAGTCCTTAGCTGATCCAACAGCTGAAAAGAACTAGAAATACTATATCTAGGGTTTTTGACTTCTAGGAGGACATATCATATATATTGCAGTAGACACAATAAGGTCATACAACGAAAGAGAAAGAGATTTTTTCCAAGGCCCTAAAGGTCTCTATTTGAAGTCCTTAAAATCGTGGATCAAGATGTTGGTATGTGAAAAAGGATCCTTCAAATGGAATCGAACAGATACATATTTGTGTGCAGAGACCTAGGATATGTCACAAGAGAGTTTTGAATAAAATGGACTAGAATAAGATGAGATGTTTCCTAGTGATAGTGAACTTGAGCTAGAAGGTGGACACTTGAGGAGTGAAAGAATATTTTGGTTGGGAAAAAGATGAAGGATTGCGACAAGAAGAGGAAGTTATAGTGTGGCCAGAGGAGAGGAATATGAATTGACATCGTACTTCCTATATATAGATGTATAAGATAAAACCACAAAGCAGGTGATCCTCATCCTTTCTGGTATGTCTCTCTCTCCCTCCTATGCGCTATACACAAGTGAGAGTGTGTGTTCAAATGAGGAACATAGATCCTCTATTTATACTCTTTTTGTTACTTTACTTTTAACCTATCAAGTCGGCCCCACTAAAATGATTAGGTTGAATTCACCTAGGAAGACTCAAAACAATATTATATTATATTCATTAGGGTACTATTGATATGATTTACAATGGAGGTTATATCTCATGACTCTATGATGAACAAATACAATAGTAACATCATGATGGAGTAATAAGACATCTCCCTTGGAGTACATCATTAAAATAAATTTAGATTATTCTCCAAAGTTAAAATATTTCAACACTCCCCCCTTAACAAGAAGCGTATTCTACTGACAACAACATCATCAACTATAGGAGTAGCGAGAGAGAACATATTTAGAAGTATCAAGATAATACATATATACATCATAGGAAGTTCTCAAAAATAATCAACAACTAGAACAATTACTAGAATATCTTCAATATCTTCACTACTAGAACACGATATTCTACAACACCGAGTCTTCATCTTTTGCAACACTCGATCACTTGATCCTTTACAGCAACACTTCAATCATTTGATCCCTTATAGTAGCACTTTGATCTTCTTGATATTTTGCAACAACATTTCAATCTTCTTTATCCTTTGCAACAGCAATTCGATCTTCTCGATCCTTTGTAGAAACAATTCAATCTTCTTTATCCTTTGCAGCAGTACTTCAATCTTCTCAATCCTTTGCAGAAGCCCTTCGATCTTATCGACCCTTTGTAGCAACACTTTGATCTTCTTGATACTTTTTTGAAACACTACCTACAGTACACATGATCTCTTTATGGGATGATCAATCCCCGTCACTTTAGGACATAGGTCCAAGGATGATGCAATCCTCATCATCATACTACCCCTTAACAAGGAAGGTCAATAGCATCAACAAGGAAGGTCAATGAAGGATCACATTGTCTATAACTGAATGTAGATCTCATCCACAAATGAATGCATGACCTATCATCTGCAACTCAGTGCAAGACTCATTGTAGACTATCCTCATCTTGTTAAATCTAGGACCACTCCCAAGCGATTGTTATTTTCTATGGAATATACAAGTGAATATAGGAACACTCTCCATGAGATAGTATCATCTGCAACTAAATGTAGATATCATCCAAAAATGAATGCAGGACTTGTCGTCCACAACTGAGTCCAGGACTCATCGTAGACCATCATTATCTTCTTAAATATGTGACCACTCCCAAGTGAGTGTTATTTTCTATGGCATATACAAGTGAACGTAGGAACACTCTTCATGAGAGAATATTGTCTGCAACTGAATGCATATCTCATCTGCAAATGAATGCACGACCTGTCATTTGCAACCGAGTGCATTAATCATCATAGACCATCCTCATCTTGTTAAATCTAGGACCAATCCTACGCGAGTGTTATTTTCTACAAGTGAATGTAGGAACACTCTCCATGCGATATTATCATCTACAGGACCATCCTCAGCTAGTAAGGGAGAAGACCACTCTCATTAAGAGAGTGTTATTTTCCACAAGACGGTCCTCAAAATAGGATACTATCATCCACAAGTGAATTTCAGACCTCATCAGCATCTACAGGCGCACTTGGCCTCATTTGTACTGGTACATCACCACCATCCCATCATCAATGAAAGTCTCATTATAACTCCCCCTTTCCAAGGAGGTTCATATCATCAACATTTTCCCCCTTTATAAAGAGGGTTCATATCATCATCACTCCTTCTTGCAAGGAAATTTTGTAACATCAAAATAATTGTTCCTCCTTATGAGGAAAGTCTTTTCAGACTACACCATTATTGCCATAAAAGTATTCAAACTTTACTCGAGATACAGGCTTGGCCAACACATTAGAAATTTTCTCTTCGGTACTCACATACTGGATTTGTATAGCTCCCTTTTGTACCATATCCCTTATGTAAAAATATTGTGTTTTTATGTGCTTTGATTTATCATTGAACACATGATTCTCTGTCATATTTACACAAATCTTATTATCACATAGAATCACTGTGGTATCCAACTCCATGTCAACTAGACCTGACATTAGCTTCTGAATCCATATGGATTCACAACTAGTGAAGTAAGCTGCTATGTACTCCTCTTCGGTCACGCTGAGAGAAATATTGGACTATTTATTGCTAAACCATGAGATCATGGTGGATCCCAATCAGTAACATCCACCTAATGTGCTCTTTCTATCTATGATACTTCCTTCCCAATCTGAATTTGTATATCCATACAATATGTAGTCATGATCTCTATCATAGTATAGTCCAAAGTATATCGTACCTTTCAGGTTACTCATCACATGCTTTGTGGCTATCAGGTGAACAAATCTAGGTTTAACTAAATACTGACTCAGGGTGTTCACAACAAATCATATATCTATACTAGTATTCATCAAATACATACGACCCAATAATATGTCTGTACTAATTCACATCCATTAACTTTGATGATTCATCATATAATAGCTTCAGTTTGGTATCCATGGGTGTTTTCATGGCTTTACAATCCAATATATCAAATATTTTAAGATTTTTCGCTGCATACTTTCCCTGGTTTAGAAATATTCCTTCTGGGCTCTGCCACAATTCCAGCCTGGAAAAATAGCGCATCAATCCAAGATCTTTCATCTCAAATTATTCAGGTAGCTTCTTCTTTCTTTTGGAAATATGTTTCTCATTTCCTATAAGAAATATATCATCCACATATAGTAATAATATAACAGGTTCATCATCTATAACATTAAGGTAAAGGTTAGGATCATCTTTATTTTTGGTAAATCCCAAGCCGATCAAGAATCTATCTACTCTTCCATACCAATATTTAGGAGCTTGCTTCAGACCATACAAAGCCCTATTCAACTTACATACATGAGTCACTCTGTATTCAACTTCAAATACTTATGGTTGCTCCATGTATACTTCTTCCTCAAGCACAACATTCAGGAAGGTTGTTTTTACATCCATGAAGTGTAGATTCCACTTCATCATGGAAGCAAGTGCCATGATGGTTTTGATGGAAGTGTACCTTACTACTAGTGCAAATGTCTCTTCATACTCAATTCCCTATTTCTGAGAGAATCCTCTGGCCACAAATATTGCTTTGTATTCTTCGATACTTCCATCAGCAACATGTTTTATCTTGTAGATGCACTTGGAAGATACCATACTCTTGCTTTCTGGTTTGGGTACTATATCCCAAACATCATTCTTCAATATTCACTGATATTCTTCCATCATTACTTCTACCCATTATTTCTTCTATGCATCCTCCTTGTAACTGGTAGGTTCTTGATCTATAATATCACACATCAAAGCTACATAGTTCGAAAATGGCTTTGATCTCTTCCTTGTTCTTGTGGAGCCTTCTGGAGCTCCATACTTCTCTACTTATTGTATAATTTATCTTACCGAAGCAGGTTTTATCTTTCGATATATATCCATAGTAGGGGGTTCCATAGGTTCTATCATATGATGATCTTCTAATGCTACTATTTTAGGACAAGGCTCAGCTTCTACCTTTTTGGGAGGTACATCCTCTTCATGTACTTCTTCAAGATGCCACCTTTTGGATTTCTGAAGAGTTGTTTCTTCGTCAAATGTTACATCCATACTAATCTCTATATGATGGAATCCTAAAATGTATATCTTGAAAGATTTGGAGACTTCACAGTATCCAACAATTATTCCCTTCTTTTTGGAAGGATCCAACTTGGTTCTCTTTTCTTTTGGAATGTGAAAATATACTGGACATCCAAATATCTTGAGATGGATCACTTCAGGTTTCTTTCATGTATACATCTATTTAGGAGTCTTAAATCCAAGGGAACTATGAGATAATATATTCTGCACATACATAGTTGTTCTTACTACTTCATTCAATAGATGAATGGGAAGGTCTTGATCATGAATCATTGTCTTCATTGCTTCCATAATGGTTCTATTCTTTCTTTCTGCAACAACATTCTATTGAATGGGAGTGGTTAGTTCCCTCTTGACTCCACCTTCTTTGTAGAAGGATTCAAATGCTTTTGAAGTATATTCTCCACCATTATCTATTTTGAGTGTCTTGATTCTTCTTTCTAAATGGTTCTCTATTAAGGCTATGCATTCCTTGAGTTTCCCGAAAAATTCACTCTTTGTCTTCAAGAATTATATCCATTTCTTTATTCAATAGTCATCAATAAATGTAACATAATATTCATATCCACTTAAATATTTCAAGAGCATAGAACCACATACATTAGAATGAATTAATTCCAACGTACCTTTAGTCTTTGTTTCTCTCTTTGGAAATGTATTCTTTATGTTCTTTCCTCTTGCACATCCTTTGCAAGTACCTTCATGATTGATCTTCAAATCTAGTAAACATGTAACCACCTTTCTCACATAGGGTAATTCATTATAGTTGATGTGAGAATCCTTCTTTTCCATAGTTCACGTGAGTTAGTGATATCATAGACAAAGGTTGTTTCTGGATTTCCCTTGAGTTTGTACAATCCTCCTTCTTCTTCACCAATAACCACAACATATTCAATTGTCTTTCCTTCAGTCCACATGAGTACTTCTCCATCTATAAAATCAACTCTATATCCTTTATTATCTAATGTTGAGATGGAAAGTAATTTCTTTTTCAAACCTGGTACATATAGTACTTCCTTCATCTTCATGGAGGTTCTAGGGTCAAGCTTGTAGCTTGATTCACCAATGCCTTTGATGGGATATTGATAGCAATATCCTAATGATACTTTCTGAGGAGAGTTCTTATCTTCAAGTATTGACGGAGTTTTCTTCTTCCTTTTCATGTTCTTTAAAGCACCACTATCAATAATCCATGTACCTTCTCCAGGTACTACAGGCCCCTAGAATGTAGAGAATCATACATCTTCTTCTTTTTCTTGTCTCTTTCGAGGTATTTATTCTTCTTCTTCATCCTCATATTCAACTAGATGAGCAGGATGTCTTTTGTTTCTCTTCTTCTTCAATGGACACTCTTTAGAAAGGTTTCCTATCTTATGACAGTTATAACATTGATATTTGGAGTGGTCTTTCTTCTGATTGTTTTCTCTTTCCCTTTGAAACTTGTTTGGACGTCTATACTCCTTGTGACTATCCTTCTTGAATTTTGATTGCCTTCTTCTTTTGGCATGGGTGGCTAGATCTTGATCATCATCTTTAAGTAGAGATTCTATGTTAGCTACTCTACATTCCTCTTGGATGCAATCTTCCCATACAATTTCAAAATTCAAAGTTTCTTTTTTGGTAGAAATAGTCTATATGAATGAATCCCAAGGTCTAGTGAGACCATTAAGAGCATTCATAACTAGTTCATCTTCATCAAGGGAGTCTACAATGCCATCTAGTTGTTCCTTGAACTAAGAGAACCTTGTGAATTAATCTTGAATGGATTCTCCTTTACTCATATTGGTACCATTCAGTTCATCTTTCTATTGGTGTTATTTCCCTCATACAATCTGGAAAGGGCACCATACATTTTATTTGGTGTCTCTTTAGATGACACTTGAGGGATCAAGTGATATTTGATAGAATCAACAATGATCCTCATTTCCTTGATTATAAGGTCCTTCTGGTGCTTCTCCTTAGCTTCATCTTCTTCCGGTTTGAAACTCCATCTTTGATGTATTTGTCAAGATCATTCTCTCTAAGAATGAGACCAATCCTATACTTCCATGCTCAAAAGTTTTCTATGCCTTCCATCTTGTCCTCAAGCTTAGCGCTTGGGGACATCTTATCCAGGAGGTCACTAAAAATTGAAGTTTATCAAAATGAAAATATAACCTTACCAGTATATGCACTTCAATAAGGTGATTTGGTTGGTCCACTTGGTTTGTAGAGATTCCAAATATTCACCCTTCACAACTTGCTTGCGAGATTTCAGTTTCTGCATATTTCTGGTTCTAGTTTTCTGCACTTTTCTTGTTTAGGGCCAAACTAGGGTTTGGATTTTCCAAAGATTTACCCACTCAAAAACTTTGATCTAGGTCTCAATATATTTTCTCTAGAGAGGCAAAGCTTTCTATGCAAGAAGATCTTAAAATTCCCAAATTTTGTAGAAACCCTGATTTCTTGTTGGAGGGAGAGGAGAGAGAGTTTCATCTTGTGAAATTTGTTCTATTCAGGCTAGCTCTAATACCATGTTAAGATTTCATATGGTTAGATGTATATCATTATTTTTTAATCCAAATCCACAACAGTAGCATATGCATAATCACTTAAAGAAGCACAATCACAAGATAGACATAGATTTATCCTAGGAAACCCTCAAGGGGAAGAAAACCCAACAAAAATTCCTCTATATAAATGTATAAGATAAAACCCCAAAATAGGTGATCCTCCTCCTTTATAGTATCTCTCTCTCTCTCTCTCTCTCTCTCTCTCTCTCTCTCTCTCTCTCTCTCTCTCTCTCTCTCTCTCGTTTATGTGTTATACACAAGTGAGTGTGTGTTTTCAAATGAGTAACACAACTACTCTATTTATACTCTTTATGTTACTTGACTTTTAACCTAACAAGTCATCCCCACTAAACTGACTGGGACGAATTCACCTAGGAAGACTCAAAACAATATTATATTATATTCATTAGGGTGCTATTGACCCTACTTACAATGGATGTTATACCTCATGACTCTATGATGACCAAATACAATAGTAACATCCTGACGAAGAAATAAGACCTCTCCCTAGCCGGGTACATCAATAAAACAAATTTAGAATATTCTTCAAAGTTACATTATTTCAACATAAAGAACCCTGAGCAACATTGGTTCCTTTGTGAAGTTGTATGGATCGTATGACAGGTTCAAGATGAGGCCATGAAACAAGCTCATATTATCACAACCATTAGAGGTTGTGCATTAGACCAGTACATGAAATTATCTATCGTCTTGACAGGAATCTCAAAGAAGGCATTAGATCAAATCCAGACATGATTGATAGATGAATTTAAGAAAAATAAAACTATGTCAAAGTGCATTATGGACATAAAAGAGATTATGCATCTTCCTATAGATTCTATGTGGGACTTCAACCAAAGATTCAAAACATTGATGGTCAAATTAAGTTTTTATATGTCAGGTGTCCAACACAAAGAATGGTTTATTGTCGTGATGCTACATCACATCCATATTCCTTTGATTCCATAGAAGATTGTATCTCAAAGAGAGGCTATGGAAATAACCATGAAGTTGGAAGCTTCACCATTCAGAGAAACTAGTGCAAGAATGATGGAGATAGAGTCATAGCTTTCCAACCTTACAATGTAGCTTCAGGATATCAAGAAAGGTAAATAAGTACAAGAATCACTCTAGTGTACACGATGTAGAGCCAAAGGATATCATAAATATTCATGTACGACATTTATGAATAATGTCGCATCAAGAGCGTCAAATTTGATAAATACCCAAGGGATGTCTTTGTGTAGAATATACCGTACTAGAGTACATTAGTCAGAGTAATATTTGTAGGAATTCTACAACCAGTGTGGACACCACTTGTTTCTCTATATTGTATGGTACAAGTATAGAACAAAACACCATAACACTATATCCTTTTCTTAGATGGTTAATCTACTGATGAAATCACTCTTATACCTCAGATCCGCAAGCTTTATTCTTTGTTCCACTGCTCTCCATGCAATCTACAGTACCTGTAAAGAAGCATCAAGAAAACAAGACAACAAGAGGAGAATAACGAAATAGATTAACAATCCATATTAGTGATCAAGGAATCTAATGATATTTAACTAATATTAACACAATCAAATATGGGAAAGGGAAACACTTTTGTATTAATCAAATAAATGTTAGAATAATCAACCCATAGTTAGCTACCTTAGACATTAATTAATCCAATTTTTGTCTTATTTTCCTAGTTTCCATATTCCACCTTATGGAAGTTGTCCTCCACACATCCAAAGTGGTAAAACTTGCTAAATTTGAGTCATGGAGCACTTGGGAGACCACTTGGAATCAAATCTACTTTATTCCTGGCCTTCCTAGCACATGTCTACTTTTTTTGCTTTATTGCCTGCTTTTTCTGAGTTTTAAGGCAATTGGGAAAGTTTGACTAGGTGAAGTTAACTTGTTTTTTTTCTTCATCATCCTCCACTCTTTTCTCCTATGAAAAGCATGTATGAGTTGTCCTTCCATCATCTATTAGCTTTCCTAATTGATTTTTCCAATTCGTGAGATCCTAGACAGATTTGGAAACTGCTTTATGCACCTATGGGAGATTTGCTTAGATTTAGTAATCCTGCTTTTGACCAAATTCAAATGGAATCCTTGTGCATTCAAATATATCATGTAATTATTTATTTTGGAAGCCTATGAATTCATAGGGTTGAATATTGTTCACTTATTCAATACAGATTAGTGTTCTGCTCCATATTCAGACTCCTTTGTGTGTAATTTGCATGTGTAATTGGAAATTTTTGTGAGTGTAATTGTTCTAACACATGGGTTCAATTTCCATAGGGTATAAGAGACTTTTTATATTTATTTATATCCTTCCAATTTGTATTGTAGGTTTTACATCATTGACTGGGAGCATTCTACTGACTGAAGGGACAATTTCTGAGCTATGGATCAATCTCAAAAGATCATCTTGACTCCATTTAAATTCTTTGAATGGAAAGCAGAGATGGAGATACTGTTGAGAGAAAAATGCCTCTACAGAGTGACTATGGAAATAGAAGCAGATCCCAATGCAGCTACAGAGAAAATTAAATGGCACAACAGGAGGGATGAGGCCTATGGTCTCCTATGTCTGAGCATATCCAGAGACCTCCTTTTCCATCTTGATGGATTGACATCACCAAATGAATTATGAGAGAAGCTTTTTGATATTTTTGGTAAGACATATGAGATGAGGGGACATCAAATTGAAAATGAATTGATCTCCCTGAGTCCCAATAGCTTTGAATCCCTGCAACTCTATTTTTCCAAGTTCAAAGCCCTTGTTTTGTAGCTAAAACAATGTGGGATTGAAAAGAAGGATGAGAAACTAGTTTTTGCCATACTCTCAAATATTGGCCCTGACTATTCAGTGTTTTTATTGACCTTCTATGCCACAAAGTTGACAGCTCGAGCCTGGAAAATTCCTAGCCTTGCAGATTTCATGGAATCTCTCACACAAGAACAAGATAAATTGGTGATGATGGGCACCATCAAACCTTCCAAAGACCAAGCTCTAGTTGTTGGAGATTTGAGGGTGGATTCAAAAGGAAAGAATAAATATAAGAAGCCACCTGAGCAAAAGAGAGACAAGAACAAGTCTCCAGAGGAGCCTCAAGGTTCCAAGAAGAACCCCTAGAAGAAGAAGAACAAAGGAGAAATGAGCAAGTGCGCATACTGCAGTAAGGGAAATCATCCTAAAAGCTCCTGCATGAAGAATCAAATTGACATGGTGACCCAACTCCTAGAGAAGAATGGCATCTCCCTTCCTGACAGCTCAAAGAAGAGGGAAGGATGATCAAATTCAGAAGACAGAGAGAGAGTTCATGCATTGGTTGCTGGCACATCAAGCTCACCTAGTTTCATCATTGATTATGAAGCTTCAATACATATGGTTTTGACCAAGGAGACATTCACCTCACTTGACATGTCGAAAGGTCCACCAATAGTACTGGGAGATGACTCTCTCACTGAAATTTTGGGCAAAGGGAGGATTGATCTTGACCATGGTAAGTTCAACAACGTGTTGTATGTTCTAGGTCTTTCCTATAACTTCTTATTAGTGTATCAGATGACCCACACAAGGTCTCCAAATAAGGTCATATTCTCCCCTGATGAAGTTGAGATCATAGATATCTCAAGTGGTAAAGTCATTTCAAAAGGAGTTGCAAATCATACTTCGAAGGTATACATGTTCTCACACTTCCTACCTTACTCAAACCCCTCTGCTCTTCTGATTCATGCTAATGAGGTAAGCAAGCTTTGGCATGAAATATTTGGACACCTCAATTAAAAGTATCTTTCTGATCTTAGTGAAAAAGAAATGGTCATAGGGTTACCAAAGATTAAGTTTTCCAAAGGATTCTGTCAAGGATGCATCTTAGGAAAACAACCAGAGCATAAATTTGAGAGAGCTAGTCATGAGAGAACCTCTGCACCTCTTGAGTTGATCCACAGTGATGTTTTTGGCCCATTTCCTCATATGTCAATGAGTCAGGCCAAATATGCATTGACATTCATAGATGAATTTTCCAGGTACTGCTGGGTTTACTTCCTGAAACACAAGTCTGAAGTTTTTGGCCTCTTCAAAGTCTTTAAGGCTTTGGTTGAAAACCAATCTGGGAGGAAACTCAAGGTCCTCAGATCTGACAATGGTGGTGAGTATGTCAAGTATGAGTTCATTCAATATTTTGCAGATGCAGGTATTCAAATGCAACATTCTATCCCTTACACACCACAGCAAAATGGTGTTGCTAAGAGGAAGAACAGATCACTGAAAGAGATGGCAACATGCATGATGGAGGCTAAGACTTTGCCACCAAAGTTTTGGGCCGAAGCTATAAAATGTGCAACCTATATATAGAATAGGGTTCCTCATAAAAAACTTTATATTATGACTCCTTTCGAAGCATGGAGTGGGCACAAGCCAGATGTGACCCATTTCAGGATTTTTGGCTCAAGGGCTTGGGCTAGAATTCCAACAGAAAAGAGGAAGGCTTTGCAGCCCCAAAGCCAAGAGTGTCTATTTTTTGGGTACTCTAAAGATTCAAAAGGGTACAAGCTGATAAATTTAAGCACAAACAAATATTTCATTGAAAGGAGTGTTCAGTTCCAAGAAGAGCCCCTAGCAGCAGTGGAAGTTGGAGAATCCTCTTCACCACCAGAACCATTGAATGTAAGTGAAGAGATAGTTGAAATTGCTGATTCTGATATGTCTGATAATGATGATTTAATTTCAGATCCTAATATTCCTACAAGACCAAAATGGGAATCAAATATCATTCATGCAGCTGGAGAACTAGCTGGAAATCCTAATGATCCTAGGAGGACTAGATCTCAGTTTGAGAGTGCTCTGTGCATGAAAGATGCTATGTTTGCAGAGAAATGCTATATGATGGTTGAATCAGACCCATATACATATGAATATTCAGCACATGATCCAAGATGGAAAACATCCATGAAATAAGAGTTCAGCTCACTCCAGAAGAACAACACTTGAGAGCTGGTTGATCTTCCCCCAGGGAGGAAGCTACTTCAGTGTAAGTGGGTTTACAAAACCAAATTTTCTGCTGATGGTTCACCTTTGAAATATAAGGCCAAATTGGTAACCAATGGCTACTCATAGGTACATGGCATAGGCTACACTGAGACCTTTTCCCCAGTGGCAAAGATGGACTCCATCAGGCTAGCCTTAGCCATTGCAGCTTCGAAGCAGTGGGAGATACATCACATGGATGTGAAGTGTGCTTTCCTGAATGGATATATCAATGAAGATATTTACATGCAGCATCCTCAATGATTTTATACTAATCCATATCTTGTGTGTAGGCTAAAGAAGTCATTGTATGGGCTTAAGCAAGCCCCCAGGGCTTGGTATGCCATGATTGATAGATTTCTACTATCACTGAATTTTGTTTAATGCAAGTAAGATCCAAATGTCTATTTGAAGCTGATTCATGGTTCATTAATGATCATTTTTTTGTATGTTGATGACCTTCTCATTACAGGAAACTCAAAGGATGAAATTGCTTCCTTGAAGAATGCAATGAACCATGCATTCTCAATGACTGATTTGGGCTTATTGAGACAATTCTTGGGGCTCGAGATTGCTCAAAACAAAAAAGGAATCAAAGTGCATCAGTCCAAGTACGCCTTGGATTTGTTGAACAAATTCAACATGAAGTATTGCAAGCCAAGAAAGACTCCCTTCCTTTCAGGAGTTAAGCTTGAAGAAGCTGATTCTTCACCTATGGTAAACAATACACTGTATAGGAAATTGATTGGATGTTTGCTGTATCTTACACATACTCGACCTGATATTTATTATGCAGTAAGTGTAGCTTCAGGATACATGGATCAACCTCATGAGATCCATTGGAGACCAACCAAAAGGATCCTTAACTTTGTTCAGGGAACAAGGACTCACGGGATCTTCTACAAAGCTAAATCTGATCTTGATTTGATTGGGTTTACTGACAGTGATTGGGAAGGTGACAACACAGATTGAAATTCAACATTAGGATATGTGTTCATGCTTGCTGAAGGACCAATTAGCTGGTCAATCAAGAAATAGAGTTCCATTGCACTCTCATCTACAGAAGCAGAGTACAGAGGAGTTGTAAATGCAGCAACTCAATGTTTATGGTTGCAGGGGTTACTTGGTGAGTGTGGCTTCAAATCAGAATACTCAACTACTATATATTGTGATAATCAGAGTACCATTCGAATCTGTAATGATCTAGTTCAGAGACAGAGAACCAAACACATTGAGATCCATATGCACTACATCAGACAACATGTGCATGATGGCACAATTCACCTACTCTTCTGTTCATCTTCAGAACAAGTAGCAGATATCTTCACCAAAGTTTTTTGTGAGAAGACATTCAGCAATATCAAATCACTGCTAGGGATCACTGATCATGCTGTGAAGCATGAGTGATGATAATATTTTCAAATTTTGTTTTACTGTCCATGTTTAAGGGAGTATTTTTCCCACTGGGTTTTTGCCCCTTTCCTTGGTTAAATGGACATGAAGTATGTAAGGGGTGACTAAGACTTGTTTCTAGGCCCTATAATTTTCTGATATTTTAATCATAAGTCAGGCTTAAGGGTGGGTGTTAGAATAATCAACCCATAGTTAGCTACCTTAGACATTAATTAATCCATTTTTTGTCTTATTTGCCTAGTTTCCATATTCCACCTTATGCAAGTTGTCCTCCACACATCCAAAGTGGTAAAACTTGCTAAATTTGAGTCATGGAGCACTTGGAAAACCACTTGGAATCAAATATGCTTTATTCCTGGCCTTCCTAGCGCATGTCTGCTTTTTCTGCTTTATTTCCTGCTTTTTCTGAGTTTTAAGGCAATTGGGAAAGTTTGACTAGGTGAAGTTAACTTGTTTTTTGTCCTCATCATCCTCCACTCTTTTCTCCTATGAAAAGCATGTATGAGTTGTCCTTCCATCATCTATTAGCTTTCCTAATTTATTTTTCCAATTCGTGAGCTCCTAGACAGATTTGGAAACTACTTTATGAACCTATGGGGGATTTGCTTAGATTTAGTAGGCCTGCTTTTGACCAAATTCAAATGGAATCCTTATGCATTTGAATCTCTCATGTAATTATTTATTGTGGCAGCCTATGACTTCACAGGGTCGGCTATTGTACACGTATTCAATATGGATTAGTGTTCTGCTCCATATTCAGTCTCCTTTGTGTGTAATTTGCATGTGTAATTGGCAATTTTTGTGAGTGTAATTGTTCTAACACCTAGGTTCAATTTCCACAATAAAAAGGTAAAGCTACAACCAAATCCTTTATCTTTCCAGCTTTTTCTTCCACAATGGTCTTACAACACACTCACAACACTCCACACTCACACAAATCTCTTTGCACACAAAATCTCTCAACTTTTCCTCAATACCATACTTCAATCCAACAGCATAAGGATGCTCTTCTTGGTCTCTCCTCACATAGTCCATGAGAGATTCTTCTGTAGGCCAAGGGAGGCTCATCTGAGATTTAATTCTTTAGGAAATGGATAGGGGATGATCCCTATGGGTGAGTAGGTTGAATTCCACCTCTCCCTAGATTATAGGAACCACCTCCACGAAGGATTTTGTATGGAAGCTTCTATAAACTTTATTTTTTCCCATTTTAACTATGTTAGTGATTTCTGCAAAGAGGGTAAATGCATCGACGCTCCTTGTGAAATGGGTAAAGGCGCTGGCAGTGCATGATGTCAAGAGACTAAAGGATTTGACGCTCTATCATAAGGGAGAAAAGTGCCATCCTACTCAATAGTTGGAAAAAACATCCAGAAGAATCCCTGCCCAAGTTCTCTAATGGATGCTCAGGTATCAATGGATATTTTAGGTGCAACAGAATGCCCCCCAAAGTATCAAGATAGAATTATTTGATAGGTAAAATAGTTTTTTAGATATCAAATTGGTATTAGAGGCAAAGAGAGATGATCTCACAATTGACATAATACCAGTAACTCATTTTTCTTACTCAAGCATGGATGCGAACCAATACACTACAAATCCCTATATATGACTATGTCATGGCTACCAAAAATATAATGTAGATCCATGATCATTGACGTAGAAAGCATACCATGGCTACGGGGAAAACAAAGTAGATCCATGTTATCCAAACTCAATACTGGACATAGCTACCAAACATACAATGTGGATCGATGTCATGACTTCAAATGATATTCCATCGCAACCTGAGGATAGGAAACTATGAAGATGAATCCTAACTACTCAAGGTATTCATTCCAATCCCTATATGATATGATTCTAACGAAGCAAATAGATGTCTTGACGTCAAACATGGTACAAACCACTTGATTACCATTCATAAATCTAAACTATTAACAATTGCGAGGGAAATCATCATTAATGTCAATGATCCCTAAGGTATATCAGTACATTCTCCCAAGTGTGAATAAGGGTTTTGAAGTCGAACACTTGATAGAATTTTTCGATCGGAGTTCATTGAGGAAAACCTTTTGTCAAAAGTGAGTAAACCTTCCATTGAGGCATGTAGGATTCAAGGTACTTGACTTCGTTTCTAAACCTAATTCTTAGATGATGTGCTGAAGACAATATGACTAGATTCATAGAAGGAGGGCTATGATGTTTCCCCCATCATCGACGCAAAACATGGAACCAAAGTGATTTTCAATTAATGAAAAAATCATGAAACTGAATCAAACACGACCGAATTTATAGGAAGGTAAAGGTACTGACGATTTGGATTGAAAAAAGGACATCCTTTGAACAAATTGTGGCATGACAAATGACTTGGTAGCATTTACTTGACGAGACAGAATCCATATGTAATGCAAGGAATATGACGATGCGTTCTTTGAATTGACTCAAAGGAGTTAGGTGACTCATGAAATTGGATTGACTCAGAGACAAGCTAAATACCTAACTTTTCAGAAATGAAAATGCATACAAGTCTCATGTTCAAAGGTGGACTATGATCTTCCATCGATACAAATGAAAATATATTCCCTTTTCCCTTAATTTCTCCATCATGAAGGATGAGTGCCTCTTTTCATTTTTACGAGTTTAAAGAGGGTAATAAACACTTGTTGTAGCTCATCGGAAGATGATTCCATTCGCATATGTTTTATGAACCTAATAAAAGAGAGGATCATTCCCAAAAGAGGTTCTCTCAATGGTTAATTTAATGAGTCCATCAAAAGCTAACTCAGTATCATTCATGTTTAGAGAGTCTGAACGAAGAAAAACGAAGACCCCAAAAGGTCCTTTTTCGTATGATTTAGTCTTTAGGGCCTGAACAAGTATAAAATAATTCCTGAGAAAACTCTTCTAGTTGAAGTCAACTAGAGTATTCCTTTTTCATAATTAGTCAATCCAAACCGAGAAAGGGGTGAACTATCGTCAGAAATACGGCTCTTCAAGTACTTTTATGAGCATGAAAAAGACAAGAGTAACTCAACAATATTTTTTCATTTTGAAGAGTCTGAAAAGAGTTTAAATGTGACTCGATAAGAGGTCCTATTTTTCATAAACCACTTTTAACGAGTCTGAAAAAAGAAGAAAAGTATACTCGATATCCTTTTACTAGGTTTTTTACGAGCATGTCAAAGGTATAAACAACGCTCGGTACTTCATCTTATCTCAAAACATGAAAAATAGAAAAGAAACTTACGACATAACCACGATGCTTTGTAAATATGACCTTGAATCTTTAAAAATGAAGTTAGGACCAATTCCATATAAAATCTATATAAAGTAAATAGTAAAAATCCTAAAATTAAAATATTTTGATTTTAATAATGAAAATCAAAATCACTATAAAAAGAGGGTAAATAGTGAATTTTCACCATTGTGACTTTTTTTACCATAGTGAGAGTGAAATTGGTGGAAGAGAGATGATTTTCAGTTGCATATTTTGGGAGCTGTGGACCACCTTTGCAGAAACTGCTTGGAACAGGTAATAGCTAATTCTTATCCCTTCGTTTTCTTCAGTGCATTTCTTGTTTTTAAGGTCATTTTTTTGGTTTTTTGGGAAAATACCCAAAGGGACAGAGCACATATAGGCCGATACCTTTTTCCCTTTCGAGAGATGCATCGGTGTATCCCTTGAAAGAGGAAAGGGCGCTGAAGGTGCTCTATCATGTAGGAACAAAGGCGTCGGCACTCTATCCTATAGCAAATAGTCTACCAACAACCACGACACCTAAAAAATCAAGACACTGTCATTTTTATTAGGTCTTTCTTTCTTTAAATGATTTATACTTACTTCTAATGGGTGCTTAAATGTTTTTCCAGGGAAAACTAGAGGCAAGATGGTGATATGGAAAGAGAGACAACACGAGCTAGATGACCTTCAAGAAAGCAATGATCTAGTTACTTTGAGGGCCCTCCATGAGTGGGGGCAACAAAAGTTTTTCCAGATACCAGGGATGAGATCCTATGTGCAGCTACTAGATCATATGATATGGATGTGGTATCCTAACTTGTATCATTTTATAGTGGGTACCCACACTCTCACAATAAATGTAGAAGACATTTATTTTCTGACTAGTCTATCTCGTAGGGGAAGACCAATGACATTGACAGGACCATGAGGTGGTGAGGGATCCGTATATGACCCGATTGATGACCACTTCTCAATTGAGACTCATTCAGTTGGTGGGAATATTCCCATCAAGCACATTATAGATAGACCATTGAGGATTGTAGCCTTTACCATTGAGAAGGTTGCAGGTACTAGGTCGGATCACTTGACCACACGGGAACATATAATGTATTCCTTGGAGTGCATGGCTCCCAATGTGTTCAACTAGAGTGAGGTTCTCTTGGTTAGCTTGCAATATTACATAACCAAGTGCAAGATGGGTGAGATGAAGGAGTTTGGTTATGGGAAAATATTAGTATCCTTGTTCTTGGAGAGGATCCCATTGATGATACCTCAGGTTCCACCGAGAAAACTGAATGTAGATGACCCATAAATGAGTAGGTGGATGGATGCCATGGCCTGCCATGGTGGCAGAGGATGCTCTAGAGTCACCTATGGACCATCCTTTTTCCATTTGCTGACTCATCCAACTTTTAATGATAGAGGACTATGCCTATGCGAGGATTTCCTTCCACGAGGATCCTGACCTATCACTTACATATGGAGATGTATGGGATGACCGAGGTAAGAAAGAAACCATTTTCTATGTTTTTCTGTATTTCTAATTTTATATTTGATTTTTATGTTGTAATGTTGATATGTGAAAAAAATGTCTTTTGCAGACGTTGGGCCTTCCCATCTAGCCATTGCCTCTCCCATAGAGAGGAGAGGAGCAGTCCAAGAGATGGTGATCCAACACATTAATGAAGATGAGGATATTGACAAGATGGAGGAGAACCTACATCATTTGACTGTGAGGATTATAGAATTCTCCATTGATGATCTACCTAGGCACTACTAGTGCTAGACTATAGGGGTTTTAGGCTACTTTGGGAGGATGCTCGATAGATTGGCCCAGGGCATGATGTGCTACCATGAGCACAATCATGAGGATTAGCCCATAGTGTCTCCCACATTTTTGTAATGTACTTATACTGAAATCTTCTAAGCTTCAGTTTTTTCCCNCTAAGCTTCAGTTTTTTCCCTATATATATATATATATGTGTGTGTGTGTGTGTGTGTGTGTGTGTGTGTGTGTGTGTATGTATTTTGAAACTATGGCAATCTCAAACTTCGGGTAATCTAAAAGGTTGATGCTTTAGTACTTTTTGTATCTCATCTTTTCCTTTTATATATAGGTGAAAAACCATTTATTTACATATGTGTGTGCAAATGTGATGTGTGAATGTATGCCTACTATGAATCCAAATGTATGATTTTTATGTTAAAATGAACTTAACTATGAGCAATATACCAATCTAAGACAAATTTTTCCATGGAATTTACCACAGCATTCAAATGTCTCGAAACGTGTTGATAAGAAACTTTCTCAAAATACCTTTCTAAAATCCTAACCCTTCAGAATGTACAGAGAAGTAGGGGGTTCTAGATGGTATAGACTCAGTTTAATTGATGCACAACCAACTCCGAGTCTAAGTAACCCCTAATTTCTCTTACATCATTAGCGAGGGCTTCCATCAATAATCCAATCACCGCGTGATACTCTGCGAGATTTTTGGTGGAGGGACCCAAACAAGTACCCCCTAAACTCACCAGATCACCTAGAGGAGAGTACAACAACCAAGCTGTCGACGCAAGATTCTAGGTGTAACGATCAGCACCATCTATGAAAATGATGAAGGTGGTCATATTTCCATTAAACATGGGACTTACATAAGTGGGGTTTTCAGAAACACATCTTATATCTACACAAAAACCACAGTTTTAAAAGAAACACAAAGCACCTTATAAAAAATATTTACAATGCAACTATGCTAGATGACCTAGGCATAGTATCGTTTGAGGTAGATCCCATTGTAGGGCTCTCCTAAGGGTATCCTTTCATAATCTATTAATGCATACTTGCCTTTATCTATAACACAACTAATAACATAAGGCCCATGCCACATAGACTCTAGTTTCCCAGCCCCCAACTTATTGTGCCTCTGGTCATAGGTCAAGACTAGGTCGCCTTCATTAAAAGAGCAGGGTTGAAGAGATATGTTGTATTGATATTTCATTCATTGTTTCTGTGCCTCATTTTCTAAGGAAGCATCACGACGCATTTCGTTAAGCTTGTTTAATTACATGAACCGTTCTTCTTCTAGGGTGATATTAGGTAAAAGATCTACAGTGAGCTTCAGAGAAGGAATCTCACACTCTATTGGAAGAGTGGCCTCTAGTCCATATACCAATTGAAATGGTGTGAAAACAGTGGATGTTTTTACAGTGGTCCTATAGGCCTAAAGTGCAGAAAATAGTTGCAAATGGAAATTAGACTTAGTCATCCCTACCATCCGTTGAAGCATACTTTTTAAGACTTTATTGATTTCTTCAACCTGGCCATTGGCCTGTGGATAGTAAGGTGTATATTTATCATGATGAAACCCTAATTTTTCACTTAATTCTTCCATCATCTTGTTTTGGAAATGTGACCTAGGATCAGTCACAATGGCCCTAGGAATCCTGAATCTAGCAATAATATGGTTAAAGATAAAAAAGAGAAGTTTTATTTCCATCTTTGGGATATGTGAGCATAGCCTTAGCCCATTTAGTGAAGTAATCAACAACCACAATAATGTATCCATGCCCCCCGACTGATTTAGGTCTACATTGCACAAATTTTATGCCCCATTTTGCAAAATGGCCAACTGCTATGACAAGATGTAGCAGAGCTAGATGGGTGCACTTTTTGGATGTGAATAGTTGACAAGCTGAGAATTTTTTGACAGTTTCAATACAATCCTTGAATATCGAAGGCCAAAAATTCCCAGCACGCAAAGTATTATGGGAAGTATCCAACCCAGAGAGATGACCACCATAGCCTCTAGAGTGGCAATCATTTAAAATGATCTGAACTTCATCATGATTGAGACATTGTCGTAATATGCATTCAATGCCATGACGGTATAAAGTATCATTGATAATCAAATAATACTCATCATGAGTTGCATCAGGTTGATATCGTTGCGTCTGGAGATAGAGAATGATATCTCCATACCAAGGATCAGTCATAATAATGAGGAAAAAAGATTCATCAGGAAATGAATCAATCAGCTTTGTTCCTTCAGTAATACAAGGAAGGTCACAGATCATCTCGACGAAGACAAGGGACTTCTTAGAACTAGCTTTGTCGAATTCCAACTCAAACTCCTAGAGAATCAAAATCCAGCGTGAGTGTTTTCCCCCAAGTACTTGACGAGTCAAGATATAATACTTGGGGATAGAATCCACATAAACAATAGTTCTACGGACCAATATGTAATGATGAATATTCTAGACTGCGATGACCTTGGCAAGAGAAAGTTTCTGCACATGTGAATAGCGAGTTTTCGAGTATAAAATACTCTTACAGAATATATCACATGTTCTTGATCATTTTCAGCGGTCTGGAATAAGACAATACCAATGGTTGAAAGAGATGTAGCCACATACATAGAATAATCCTTCGTATAATCTGGTGGTTGCAGCACAAGTGCATGCGTAAGAGCGTGTTTGAGGTTGTTGAATGCGTGTTGCAGCAAGTCAAATTAAACAAAGGGGGTATTTTTTTTCAATAATCGCATAAAACCATCTGTCTTTTCAGTATAATTGCAAACAAAATGACCTAAAAAGTTTTCCGTCCCTTGCAAACATTGGAGTTCGGTAACGTTGGTGGGGGCAAGTAGAGCCAGGATAGCTTCAATTTTTAGAGGGTCTATTCCGATGCCATCCTTGGACATAATGAAGCCAAGAAGTTGATCGGTCTCAACACAAAAAACACATTTATGTGGGTTTAAGAAAATATTAAAATGGTGACATCTGATAAAAATGGCTGTCAAATGATCAACATGGTGATCCCGCTGCTTTGAATGAGTAGGAAGGTCGTCAAGATAAGGTTCCAAAATATGTTTAATGTCATGGAAAGCATATGACATGGCATGTTGAAATGTAGCGCCAGCATTTTTCAATCCAAAAAGGATTTTTCTATAGGTAAAGTCCCACCATGGGAAAATGAAAGTCACCTTATGTCGGTCTGATGGGAGTATCTCGATCTGATTATAGCTAGAGAAGCTATCCAAAAAGTGACAAGATGATACTCCTGACATAGTTGTCGATAATTTGATCGATGTACTGGGTGAGGAGCTTTTCCTTAGGACAAATTCGATTCAAATCTTGAAAATCAATGCAAACCCTAATAATACCCTTCTTTTTATTGACATGGACTATGTTGGACACCCATTCAATCAAGGGAACAGGGTAAATGAAACCATCCTGAGAATTTTTTCAACTTCTTCCTTGATGGCTACTACTTTCCTCAGATGTACCTAACATAAGTTCTCTCGAACTATCTTGGAACTGGGGTAGGTTTTAACTATGTGAACTACAATACATGGATCTATCTTTAGAATTTCTTCATAGGTCCAAGAAAAAGTGTCTCTAAATTATTTGAATAAGGTCGTATAAGACTGTATGTCTGAAGGTGAAGAGTTCTGGCCTATATGGATGTTCTTTGAAATTCCAGGTTTCACTAATATATCCACTGGGATGGTTTTGGTAATATTACATAAATTACCCTCAAATTTTACATCACCAGTGAGGATCGAAGACTGAGTATCAGTGACTATATCAAGAGCAATCGTTGATGCAAATTGTTCTTCTACCATATGGAAAATGGGGAAGGAAATAGGATCGATGGTGATGATCTTTCCAAGGCATATCATCTAAGGACATAACCTCCATGATGGATTCATCAAAAACAAGTGTATGTGAAAGATAATCTAGAGACAGGGGGGGTTTCTAGCCAATACGGTAGGCGATAAGGATCTGAAGCCACCAAAAAATGATCATTGATGGTGGGGTCACTGGTGGTTTGAATAGTGTGGTACATTTCCTCAAAATGACTCGTTGATGTTGATTCAACAATGGATTTTCGTTTATCTATGGTAGAAGTAGAAATCATGTTCAAGGATGAGGACTGCGAAATAGGAGGACTAGATAATGGAAATATTCCCGTGATTGAAGAATATTTGATGAGACCTACTCCAATGTTATAATATTGCGGGGTTATCAAAAGAGGAACGTTGTTTGATTTATTTGTGGCATTCGGTGAAAAGAAATCTAATTAATCAACCGTAACAATCTTCCCTTGGAATGGGAACTAAACTATCCAAAAAATGGATGAAGCAAGAGCTTGCATAGCATAAAACCAATTGTGACCTAGGAGAATATTGTAATCCAAAGGAGCTTCAATGAATTCACCATCGATGTAAACTGATTCCCCCCTCCAGTTCTACCTAGAGAGAGGGAATTAATCCATAAGGTTGAATCTGCGACCATCAAAATCCTTTGGTGTTATGGATGAACGATTAATTTTAGGAGAACCAATGGATCTCTAACAAGACAAAGACATGACTGAGGTATAGTATCCCTCATCCAATATGGTACAATGGATGGTATTTCCAATAGCCTTTTGGACAACTAAAAATCCAACTGATGTGAGAGCCTAGTTTTGAAATCATCCAACTTGAAAGCAATAATGTTGATATTTTTCACGATCCAAAGCTCCAAGGGATGTTAGCAAATTCTTTCACTGTGTAGGACATGTTTGGAGTACCTCAAGATCCGACATAGCACAGGGTGCTTGGGATAGATCTTTGACAATATTATAATATTGGGAAGCACATGCGTTAGGATTAAGAATGGACTCTCAAAGTGTACTCTTAGGTGGGCGAAGAATTGTATCAAGAATTAGTTTTTTTAATTTGAAGACCGTTACATGGAGGAGGGGTGGAAACTGAAGGTTTGTCTAATGGAACATCATCAGCTTTCCTTTCTAGAGGAGGGTCATAATTTTGGGATCTTGTGTTAAGGTGAAATGTTTCACTTGACATCATTTTGAATTCATAAATGGAAGATGGAGAAGGCCCATGCAAGGATTGATGATAAATCAATTGTTGTTGGGTGGGGAAAAGGGTTTGTAAGAATTTTTGGGGTAGGTGAGTTTTTCAAAATTTTGCTAACTTCCTCTCGACGAGGACACTCTTTAGTAAATTGATCACCTCCACAAATGAAGTAGGGAAACTTTTCATTTCTCTTGTTCTTAGAACTGACATTAGGGTTTGTGTTTTTCCTTCCTATTGGTTATCAGGTTTCTTAGATTTATTTTTACCTTTCTTCTTTCCTCCCAAAGATTCAGTGGATTGAAACACATTTACTTCAGTGGAAACAACAAGAGGGGATGCAGTTTTGGGTGGTGGAATGGATTGAATAGCTAGTGCAGCAGGTTGATTTTTCTTTTTCATTGATTTTTCCATCGATTGTGTTTGAAATAAACCAAGAACACCATCATCGGGTGGTTTCGTTGCAGGTCTTGAGGAGTCCTATGTAGAACAAGGAGCATGATGAATTAAGTCATACAAAGTGTCTGACTAGGAATAAACCAAGTCGAGGTACTAAGCATGACTAATGGCCTTCTCCTCGGTAACAACACCTCCCATGGTGACATCCCTAGCAATGGGGGAAGTAATTATTTAGTAAACCAATCAGCCAGTAACTGATCAGGAATGGGAGCCTTAATCAACCTAAGTCTTCATCTTCATTCATGTATATGATCGAAGATATGGGTGGAAGTAGTTTTGCGAAGCGAGGTTAATAGGTATTTACCTATCTCATACCGGATTGGTAACTGAAAATGTTTTAAAATGCCATTTCTAAGGTGTTAAAGACCCAAAAGGAATGATGTGGTAGCTCAATATACCACTTCTCAGCTACTTTGGTGAGGGTTATTTGAAACAAGCATATATGGATTGAACCATCCATCTGAGAATTTGATGAGAACCACATATGAAAATTCATCACGTGGTTTTTGGGATCCTCACCAAGTTTACCATCGAATTTAGGTATGTCTAAGAGTAACTTAACTGGGATTACTAGCCATGAGGGATCATGATGTATTGGGTCCTTGATCAATCTAGACATATCTGACAGATCTAAAGGAACCAAAAATGGAAATTGTTGATTAGGTTGAGGATATTTGTAATACTGATATGGATTTTGCCAATGAGTAGGACCATAAGAATATTGATAAATAGGCATAGATGATGTCCCCATGACCATTTGTTTAGGTGGTTGGTTTTCAAAATATCCACTAGAAGGTCCACCAGGTGGGGGGCCACCCAAGGGAGGTGGGCCTCCAAGGAGTGGTCCTCCAAACAGTTGTCCTCTAGGTGGTGATCCTATGAATGGTGGTCCTCTAGGTGGTGGTCCTCCAGGTAGTGGTCCTCTAGATGGTGGTCCTCTAGATGGTCCACTAGGTCCTATAAGTCCTCCAGTTCCTTCAAGTCCTCTAAGGGGCCCTCTAGGAGGAGCTCCTCCGAGTGGACCTCAAAAACCCCTAACAACATTTAAAAAAGGTCATCCATAGGATGGAACATTAGAACAATTAGGTTTCCCCCAAGGGACATGAACATTCCATGGGTAGGTCATTCCAAGATAAACAATCACAGATGGTGCAGGTTGATACACTTGATGAACCATAGGTGTTTGATTCTGAGGTTAAGTATATCCCCAAGAAGGTGGACTAATGGAGGGTTGGACCCATGAAGGTACTCCCTGGATGCAAGAGGGTACAACCGTGTTGGTATTAGGAGGGGGAGTATTTACTACCAGTGGTCTTTTTGGTAAATTCTTCCCCATACTAGAAATGGTTTCTCCGGTAGGTAAATCAACTTGAGCTGGGGAATTCCCCCAAGGTGTAGAAACTATTAGGGAAGTGGAAACTGACAAGGATTTTTTACTAGGCCGAGTGGGGGTGGAGTTTTGACCTGGGTCTTGAGTAACCATGTTTTGGATCAGTGACCCTGAGATAGGAGATACTTAAGGTGAAAAAAGGGCATGATATCCAAATGGGGTTGTTCCTAAAAGGTGCGGAAGAGAAGAAAAACTTCTCCCTCTTAAATATTCTCCCATATTGCGTAAATTATCAATAGATTTCTGTAAGAATTTTGCATTTTACGGATCAATTCTAAGGGTTTTCCTTAGAGGAGTGAGTATAGAGGGTTCTGGTTAAGTTGTAGTAGTTCCATAGTCGGAAATGGACTGTCCTAGGGAAGTCTTATAAAAAAGAGAATGTGGACCAAATTTTGTCCCTACATAGTGTCATCTAATGGGTGGTTAAATACCCAATCCGATGAATCGGGTTGACCTTCCGTTGGAAAATGAAAGGTTCAATCAATCGTAGGTGGAAGTTGTACCAAAGGGTTATAATAAGTAGAGAATTCTTCCGTAATTCCAATAACTAGAACATCTTCTAGATGAGAATCGGAAAAAGTTGGTCGATCCATGGTTTCACCTCTGTTTCCTTCCACGGTGGGAGAAGAGCCAGGTGGTAAACCCTACAACCTATGAGAACTCCTCATAGGTAAATTAGCCAAGGTGTTGGCTAAATATTTCTACTCTATATTTCTTAACAAAGAATATATAAAAAAGCTACGCAGGCTAAGAACACAAGCAAACTTAAATGACAGAATACGCTTGTAATAGCCGATTCCTCACCAGGATTGTCAAGTTGTCACAAATATCAATATACCGTAGGGTCCAACAGTAAAATTTGATAAGGAGGATTGGGAATATACCCTTTCCTGAATACCCAACTACCCAGATGACACGTTTGTTGTATCTCCCCGAGTGTTGTTCTTGATGTATTTCTCCAACAAGACGGCGAAAAGGATGTGCTCAGTTGGTTAAGGTATCCTAGATGGGTATCATGATATACAGAAGGTACCTAGGAGCTCAAATCCGTATTGGTGTTGTCTAATGCACAATAATTTGAAAGGGTCCTTCCGATACAATCGAGTATGTGAAGTACCTTTCTATATACCTCCATGGTACATGAAAGGTCATTCGATATACTGACGGTAGGTGGAAGAACTGCACAGTCCCTAGGATGTAGTGCAGGCATAAAATGACAGCTCCTATTTTTTAAGACATCGAAACGTGTCTCTACCTTATAACTCAAATTACTAAAAAAATTTAACCTAAGCTACCATTGATTTTATCTAGATGGTTAGTTAATGTTTGAGAGCTGTATATCAAGATGCAAATTTAAAATATATATGTGATGCAACTCTTTTCCTTCGATGAAAACTAACTAGAGTAGGGGAGAAATATTTTTTCTTTCAAAAACAAGATGTCATGATACTTTCAATAAACCAAACTTCAAGATCGATGACAATATTTTCAAACACACAAGCTTTTCACCATTAAAACTATCTAATCTTTGAAACGACAAAAGAAGTAGAGCCTCTAATTTCTATCAAAACTAAACTATCTCAATCAAACTCATAAAGATCTACTTGTCTAAGTACTCATCCAAACCAAGAATGAACTTTTCCTAAGCACTCGTGCAAACCAGGAATGAACTTTTCCTAAGTGCTCATAAATAAAAAAATTCTAAGTACTTATGCAAAAAAAAACAAGCTAGCTGACTTCTTTTGTATTTTTTAATATGATTTTCAAAAAGAAGGAACATAAAACAACTGAAATAAACTAATTTCAAAGAGGCTACAGATCTTCTTTTTTCACGACAAACTTTTTCAGAGAATGGGCTAATCCAGTCATACATCCAAAAAATGTAACTCAAACACAATTCATTTTCACTACAAATTCCTTATTGATGAAAAATATTAAATCTAAACTCACAAGGAGAGATCAGGATACCAAAATATCATAGCCAACAAACAAATTACACAAAAAACTTAAGAGAAGCAAAAAAATTGAAAATACGTGCTCTAAGGTAGTGATGTACTTACCTCGGTGCACTATGTATGGTTGCACCAAAGTGCCAACAGGTGGATGGTGCATTGTGTTCACTGAGTAGAGGCATTGACGGCACTCTGTGTCATATGGAGGAAGGCGTCAGTGGCACTTAGTGCCAGGGTGCAGCAGGCACCAAAGAGGGATGACGCTTTGTCAAATATTCCCATGTGCACTCGTATATTTACAACTGAAGAAAAAACAATCACCTGCAAAGAAACCAAAGGATTGAGATAGACTGATACAAAAGTAAAGAAAACTTCAAATAGAGGAAAATTGATGAAAAATTTAGGTGGATCACTCACCTTAATAATCCAAGTGAGTTCAGAAAGAGAATGAAAATTTTACAAGTGAGAATGTTACCAATAGTTATAGATATAACTGGATATTCTTCATATCTAAGTGGATCTGCTCTAGATATGACTGGATCTACCCCATATATAACTTGATCAAGCTTTCCCCAATATGGTCATGAATTTTGTTTGTAGGAATTATGTAACCCGTGCAGACATCGCTTGTTTCTCTATCATGTATGGTACAAGTATAGAAAAAAATACCACAACAGTATATCCTTTCTCTAAATGGTTAATCTACTAATGAAATCACTCATATACCTCAAATATGCAAGCTTTCATCTTTGTTCTACTACTCTCCATGCAGTCTATAGTACTTGTAAAGAAGAATCAAGAAAACAAGACAACAAGATGAGAGTAACAAAATACATTAACAATCCATATTAGTGATCAAGGAATCTAAAAATATTTACTTCATATTTATTAGAATTTGAATGCCATATGATCTTCAAGCAGAGAGTTCTAATTATGTTGTAGCAATTGAATGGAGGATGAACATACAAACTAAGAAAAACAAACCACACAAGAAACGAACAAGTATTTCTCAATAATTTACAGTATATTCATCATAATAATATTCAGTGTACAATAGATTACAAATAGGTAGAATTCGAATGCATGATTAATGAATTCAAATTCTCCAAGTGGATAAGACTATATCTAACTGAATCTCTAACTTGAGGTCTCCCAATCAATATCGGATTTCATCAAATCAACTCTCCTATGACCAATAACTCCAACAGACAATGAAAACTAGTTAACTCAGTGCAACTGAGTGTCGTAGGTGAACAAAAGCACTCCTCCACATGCATGCATGCATTATCCATGCAAAGCATGTGCTAGCTAACTGATAGTGAGTCATCTAAAGGTAACTCAAGGCTAACTATGGATAACTAGTGCTAACTCCAACTAACTGAAGTAGGATGGTGTCGAGACTCCCAGTGGCTCCTAAAATGTAGGGATTGGTCTAGGACATGCCCCCAGTGATGCATGCACATGCAGTAAGTGGCAGTTAACCTCTAGTATTGTCCCCCACTCTTTAATGACTGGTACATGTGGACCCAATTGCACTAGTGGACTCATTTAATTAATTTAAAGTTCCTAAGTTAGGTAATAATTAATCTAATATACATTTGACCAAGGGAGGATTAATAATCCTAACAATATTAACATAAATCAAATATGGGAAAGGGAAGCACTTTTGTATTAATCAAATAAGAAGGTAAAGCTACAACCAAAGCCTTGATGTTTCCATATTTGTCTTCCACAATGGTATTTCAACACACTCACAACACTCCACGCTCACACAAAGCTCTTTGCACACAAACTCACTCAACTTTGCCTCAATACCAAACTTCAATCCAACAACATAAGGATACTCTTCTTGGTCTCTCCTCACATAGTCCATGAAGGATTTTTTTGTAGGCCAAGGGAGGCTCATATGAGATGAGATTCTTTAGGAAATGGATATGGGATGATCCCTATGGGTGAGGAGGTCAAATTCCTCCTCTCCCTAGCTGATAGGAACCACTTCCACGAGGGCTTTCATATGGAATCTTCTTGAAACTTCATGTTTTCCCATTTTAACTCTGTCAATGCTTTCTACACATAGGGTAAAGGCATCGGTGATCCTTGTGAACTGGGTAAAGGCAAAGGTGGCACCTGATGTCAAGATACAATAGGATTCAGTGCTTTGTCATAAGGGAGAAAAAGTGTCAGCCTACTCAATAGTGGGAAAAAACATCTAGAAGAATCCCTCACCAAGTTCTCTGAAGGGTGCTCAGGCATCAGTGGATATTTTAGGTGCAACATAGCCAGTCTTTACTATAAATTCTATTGATTGGTGGACCACGAGGAGAAAAATTATAGTGCATATCATCTACTACAGGAGAAAACATTTGACACCTACCTAACGAGGAATGATGAACATAGGCAGGATGAGAGAGATAAGGCTCAATACCCACAATCACAATACCAACAACATAGGGGGGTGTAATTTTTGGAGGTCGAGGATGAGTAGGAGGATTTGGTCATAGAAGAGGCCAAGTTATATGTTATAATTATGGGTATCCTGGACATTTTTTCAAGGACTGCACAAATCCTACTATAACCTGTTCTTATTGTAAATATTTTCACTATACTATTGAAGAATGCCCTCATTTGACTACTAAGTGGTAGGAAAGAAACATGGGAAATAAGAACCCACCTCAAAGACCCAATCTGAACATTTAGAAGATATTTTTTTAACCGAGGGAGATGAATATTGTTTTTGTTAGAATATGAGGTGTTGTGATGGGAGTGTATCAAGAAGAACCTTATGGACAACCGAGAGTGCAACTAGCAGGAAAAAATAAAGCACCATTTTATGTCCAAAAAGAAAAGGAGATATCTTGGATTCTTGATATGAGTTCGCCAATGGAAATCAAGCGTTGACTTCTATTGTACCAAATGAAGGATTGATATTGGGAGTTCCTCAATGATTCGACCAACTATTTCAGAAGAAACAGATAGAAAAGGCTAGCAATTTAAATAATTATTTAAAAGTTTCTTAGCACTAATACAAGATAAACATGTTGTCGCAAAACTAATAGCTTTACTAGAAGAAACTAAAGTAGATATGCGACCAAAAAGGAGGGTTAACCATATGGGAAAAGATTGAAAATTGGTCATGAACTGAGAATGATTTCTCAGATAGGAGATTATGACATGGACTATATTATTCTAGACTTTGGATCTGATGTTAATTATATTACTAGATAGACCTAGGAAAGTATGGGAAAGTCGAGACAAGTATGGTATCCTATCTAGATAAACATTGGCCAATCAATTGAAGGTTTTACATATTGGTAGAATGACTCAGGTTCCTATTGAGATAGAAGGAATTCACACTTATGAATAATTTGAATTAATAGACATTGTGGATGATAAAATACATATCTCACACTTTTGGGGATCGATTAGGTCATTTATAATCAAACTATTATCAATTTCAAGAAGAGGATATTAACATTTGAAGATTGCATAGCTAAGAGTGGCTGCACCAATTGATCCTTTGGAAGGCTAGAGATTTGTCAAGCAGGTGAATAGTGAAGGACAAGGAGGATATCTGGACCATAACTACAACATTACTTCTGCAATGGATAACTATGTGAACCCAGCCACTGATAGAAAATTAAGTTGGTGAAGGGTTAGTTCATGCACATTGGATTCTGGAGAAGCTTTGGAAATATGGTAGAACCGATTGCATGAAATATTAATGAGAATATTTGCAAGAATTTCACAATCTATGTGATGGGTAGGTATCCAGGTATGCGATCTAACCACCTATGAAGGTTTTCCTAACCTGGAATATTTTCTTACAGAGTTTCAAGAGAAAATCATTGAACCTCATCTCTTGTCAGCTCTAGATTTTGTATTGAAAGCTACACCCACAAGATGGTGGGTCACAAATAAACAGTCAATCTTAGAATGCTCTCAATGATGAAGATTGATGGAGGTCCAATTTAGAGAGAAATTGTTCTACACTTGTCAGAAGTACACAGGATTGAATAATCCTATTGAGTGTAACATCCTCAACCCTTTGACCGGCGAGAGGACGCTACCAAACAAACAAAAACCTCTGGGAAAATAGCCCCATGAACATGAACAAGCATATAATGCTGAAATATAAAGCTTAAAACATAAAATATACTAAGATGCATAATCCTTCATATACATAGGGGAAGCAAACATATGTTCATTCAAGCATACCACATGTTCATAATATTCATTAATCAGTAAATATAAATGCAGAGATGGAATAGTCAAGAATACTCATCTTAAAAATAATTCATCCCACAACCAACTATGTCGCTACAACGTTCCACCCAACCATAGGCCGGCATGCTCGTCAATCTCTCAGCAACATTGCCACCCCAGAGTTGGGCATGATTCCTCAAGGAATAAGGGTCAAATCATGCTTACACATAGCCAAGGTACACAAATCAATCAAGCCCACACCGTAGGGTTTATCAGGTCGTCAAGGAGCTAGGAAAGGCTAAATGCTAAGCTGGTGGCCTCAATGGAGAGCTAAGGATGCCTAGATCAGAGTTAAATTGACTTCTAAAAAATCCACACACCCAACACTAGGAATCATTCCTTTGTTTGCTTCATAGTACCTCAGGCCTTGACTTCCCTTTCCAGTACTCTTCAAGGGTTGTAGAGAAGAAAGCCAGCAGTCTAACTCTGTCTAAGTGGCTCCAAACACCAGTTTTCTCAAGCATACCCAGCCTCTAATCCTACTCTCAATAGTCTGAAGACCTACCACTGCATACCACAGTAAAACAAACAGTTCACAGCTCTATAAAGAAGATGAAGACAATAGGGTGACAACCCCAAATGAAAAGGTGAACACAGCTCAAGTCAGCAAGATGACTCAAAGTTTTTCTTAGCCCTAGCATGGCCAAAACAACACAGCAGCAACCCCACAAGGTACTTGCATACACAATAACCCAAAAACCAGGGGAAAAACAACAGCCCCCAATCTCACAATGAAAACAACGACAGCGTTACATAGTCCGCAAATGGGAAAGAAGCCAAACTCCCAGCATTGACAGGGGAAAACATAAATGCAGAACACAATTGATAAGGACAACAAGCATAAAGATACACACCGCACATAACACAAAGGCTCATTCACAAGAAATCATGGGTGACAGAACATGGCTCCCCAACTTGATGCATGAGTCCCAAAAAAAACAAAGGTGAACCTTCTGCCTTCCTGCACAAGATGAACAAATGATGGAGAATTTCCCCCAAATGGTGCGTGTGAGGAAGCTAGAATATCTCTCCCATGAGAATGAACCAAACCCAAAACCTCCAGAGAATGGAATGAGTGGGAAGAATGGAATGTCGCTTCTCTACCCCCAACGATGTGAAGAGGAAGAGTCCGTCGATGGAGTGGGCACTTGGGCAAGGACTGATAGTCTTACCACACCCACCACTACTCAGCAATAATCACTCCCAACTAACATACAGTATAAATTTAAATGGGTGGTCGACACATGGCAACTCGCAATGACCCCCACAGGTTGGACAACCCCCCCTTAACCTCGGGAAATCATGCCCTCTTCATTTAACATTGCACGGTCGTAGCTAGCTATAGGTTTATTTTAATTGATGTGCATATTTACATGATTCCCAAAACTATAATGTGTTGGATAGCACGATATACCATCGGCAATGAACCCTATTTCTGAAACATACACAACCAAATCGATGGTGGGGCTTTTTCCTTTAGCTCCTCGCCACGATTAATTACAATATATACATCATGTATCCTTTAATGCAAACAAGGCCAAAACCAAGACATTACAATCCCCTCCCCCTTGGAATAACACCTTCCTCGGTGTTCCAATACGTAGGAATACATATACATTTTGCACATCAAAATTTCAAAATTTTGCAGATCTGTCCCATGTTCAATTATATACTTTGAACTTTTAGGACCAATCCCCTCAACTTCCACAAGCTTCTCCTACTATTTCTCAGCTTTCGGCTCATCCCCAAGTTGAGGAACTTTGTGGCTACTACCCTCTTTATGTTCCCTTGTTGGGCAGTCCTGGCGTAAATGATGTCCTCGGCATTTCCAACATTTCACTGGCTGCTTCATCTTTACCTGCTCAATTTCCTTTGAGCCTTCATGCCTAGAACCTTTCTTAATGGATTGCTTGGACAAATTTCCCATCATTGATCCACTTTCCTTGCCTTTATAGATTTCTCGCAAAAGGCTTTTCACCTCCTTTTGAAAACCAATAGAGTCTTGCAAAATATGGTGGTTCATCTCATTCTGCCTTTTTTGTATCTTGAGCATCTCTCCAAGATTCTCTTTGGTCCTAGAAATCATTTGAAGGAGACTTCCATCCAAGTCCAGTAGCTTTTGGTCCACTGCCATGGTCAATGGGCACCACTGGATTTCACTTTTCTCACCTGTGAAATGCACCATTGAAATTCAGTCAGACCAAGCATAATATAGGCATTAAAATCAATCAATTAATTGTCCAATTGGCATGACAGTCCAAGTCTCATCAAGGAGACTTTCATATTTTTCATGCCTTCCCAACAGGCACATGAGCTCATTCATGTCCATTCTTGGGTAGGGAATTAACTATTCCAGCATTCACAATTTACTTTAAGAAAATACCCACATTCTATTTTCAGTCACACATGCATTCAACAATCTTTTATTTTCACAATGCATATATATATATATATATATATATATATATAATCAAAAAGGCAAGAGAGAGCAGCAAGAGTTTTTCCCCTCTTTGTTTTGTTCCATCCTGGAACCCACACCACCGTTGTGGCTTTTCATGCTCTCAACCTCTTTCACTTCACTGTGAATGCTGGACCAATCCCTCTTGGTCATGACACTTAGTATCTCCGGTCTATTTCAGACCTCTCAACCATGGAACCTCCCCACATGGTTTGTCTTGGCTGCTAGGACCTTCACAATCTCACTAGCACCTTTTTCATTACTGCTGATTCTGAGCTCTTTAGGACAGTCACATGTTCACATGCACCCCTAGGATTCTCTCATAGTCCTCACTCCAAACGATACCTATATTCAAACATTGAATAGATTCACATGTTTAGTTTATTCTCAATGGTTTTTATCTCTTAAACAAGAGCTTAGAATATCATAACCAAATCATATACACATGTATATTCATAAGAAAGAAATTTCAAAATAGTCCAATACTTATCTGTATTGTGTGTTTCCTCATTGGTCCACAGGATCCTGCTTCGCTTTGCAAGCCTTGGGATCGCCTATGGACTTGGATGTTAGGCCAACACGCAGGCTGCTTCACAACCTCCTTTTATATATATCAGGCACAGTCAAGCCAACCTTCAGTTGGGTTTATCATACCATCAACAAATCGCCTGCACTTATATCAACAATACACTTATATCAACAATGCACTTATATCAACAACCAATCATCAGCCAAGCCAACACTGTTGGGTTTATCAGGCCATCAACAATAACACATGCACTTATATCAACAGTAAACGACCATTTCCAGGGTTCATTTCTAGCCGTGAGCTCTAATTCCATTTAGTGTACAACACTAGACTACATCTATTTAGCCTAACAACACAAGCAATATAAGAAAATTCATCAGTTTTATTGCTCTAAAACTGTAATAATACTTCACATCATTCACTATCAATTATTGGGGCACCAGGAGTGCATCCACTCCTTAGGGTGTAATCAATATTGAAAACCCTTCCATGATCCAACATTGAAAAAGTGTGCACCCTTTTTCGGTGTGTGCCATGTAGGCCCTATTCATACTCAAGAAATCGGTCATAATGGAAATGAAATCAAAACATGCTCTGCATTTTGAATTTAACATTTTGACATGCATATTCTTAGCTAGGGTCACAAAACACTTATCCATTTGCCGATGCAGTATTCCTTCATTAAGGAGGAATGGGGGCTCCCTTCTCTGAGTTGACAATCCCTCGGTTTTCCATCCAAATTCCTCTTTACATTTCATATCCACACATGTCTTACTGACATAAACTATACCATCTCACTCATGTTTCTTACCAAACATGCAATGCAGATGAGACATTCCCAAAATGTCCAATGGAGTTTCACCCGAAACCCATTTCCAAGATAAGGGAAAACCTTCCCATGAAGCTTGGCTCTTGCAGGACATCACACATGATATTCCTACAGTGCGTACCCCTGGCACATTCATCAAATAGCCAAATAGTCAATCATTATCTGATAATACAATCCAAATTTGATTGTTCCTTAACCAAGCAATGACATTAGTAATTAAATTCAATGAGAATTTGCGACTATGTTTACTACAGAAATTGATTTGCTTGGCAATGAGGTGATCCTCAATTATGGGTCTCTTGTAATAAGCACCACTATGCCCATTATAATTTTATGCTTACTAGCATAACATGAATACCCACTTACAATGCGTCCTCCTGACACAATCTTCTGCAAGCCAATAGTGATTAGTAGTTGTCAGCAATTTCTTAAATCCGAAACTCACAATTCAAATTTAAAAACCCATCATGCATACAAAATATTTTCATAGCCATGAGACTCTTCTCATAAGGTTTGGCTCTTTCTCATGGTAGATTCCGGCATTTGTCATGGTCGTAATCTCATTGCCATGCTCCAAACAATCTACCTGAAACATGAACTTCAATCAGCCAAACACTTGGTAGGTCTAGATGCATATAACCTTTTTATTGCTGCACCCATCACTGAAACATTTTCAGAATTTATAAAATTCAAATACTTCCAGTTGTTAATCACATCAATATTACCACAAATCATTTACTTCATGGAATCATTATCATACTTTAAATTACAGGGTACAGTCACATCATTTCTGCAATTTTAAATGAATTGCTTAGATACTCCTTACTTCACAAGCGTATCATTGTACCACCTTTCCCTTCAATAGAGCATTTTCAGCAGCCAATTGATCCTGACTACCCTCTTCATGCACTTACTATCCTGCATTCACAACAGCTCTTGAAATGGTTCCAGAATTGTCATCAATTCATCATTTTAGCCATTAGTTATTCATAATAACTCATGCACTATCTCTATGCATTCATCTATTGCATCGCAACATTTGTACCCATACTTATGTATGCATATCTACAACATTTAATCATACTTTTCATATGCATCCATGCAATGCATAACTACAGATTTATGAAATCTTTTAATGCATACACACTCAATGATACCTTGCATTGATTCAGGAATACTATGCATTCAAACATACCATGCATGGCCTAACCATGACTACTTCATATAGGATGCATGACTATAATCAATATTATCAGTGCTTACTTTCCTTGGGCTACTAAGCTCATAACAACATAATATAGGCATGACACATTTCTCTATGAATGCAGTATAAAATTCAAATACCCACATGGTATGAGACCTCTTACTTTTATCACTCCATGCAATTGTCATAATTAAATTCTTACCTTCATGGGTCCTACTTACACCCTTGACATTATCAGTTTGGTTGGCCCTTTGCAAGAGATTGCAAAATTTGCTCACCAACTTTTGATTCTAGACTTGTTGCCTTATCCCTTTCTCCATAGGGTTGCTGGTCACATTCATCAGCCTCAGCAACATACTCAACCGTGTCTAGGTTGTCGTTGGTTTTTCCACTAATGCCAACACCAATGCAATAATTATCATTAGTGGCTCATTATAAATGTATAATTCTCACTATTCTTACCAACATGTAATATCCTATGCATGCAAGGCATTTCCTCATATATTTTATGTACAAAACTTATAAAATGTAATTATAATTAGCAAGACAAGGTTTAAGGAAATTTCCCTTTTCAAGTCCCTCATCCTTGCATGGAACTCCTTTTCCACACAACAGCTGGTTTGACATCATGGTCTTGCTACCTCTAGGCATGCAATTCCCAGATTTGCACATATTAACAGCAACACACTTTCCCTTTCAAGCAATCACTAGCACTTTCCTGCTCTACACTCAAATTCTGGTGACTTTCCCTTGTTCCCTGCTAGATAAGCTTTCCAACACTATCCACATGCTTCATTCTGACCTCGAGTGTGAAAACCACACCACATCAAAAAGGATTCTTTTTACCAAATGTATTCTGGTCTGAAATGTTAACCTCAGCCACCTGGAATTTTCTTCCTTTTCAGTCCTGAAACTACTTTTTCCAACTAAGTTTCCAATTTTTCGACGGTCAAAAGCTCTAGTTTTCTCCACGCTCAACGGCCTATTTATCTATATCCTTCCACTATATCAAGCCCATAGTCATCTAACATTTCGAGCTTTATTGGCGATTAGAACCCCTAAGCCTTGCGATGCATCGATGATGCCAAGGACTGTTCATCAGTGGTCAAACAGCTAGCATCTTCTGTTGTTTCAGATCCCCATCCGTCTAAGATTCCGAGCCCTTTATCAGTGCTGCAAAAACCATCATCGATGATTGGATCCTCTACTTGTCGAGCGGGTAGTTCTCTAAGCTTCCACAATGGCAGCAATCCAACAACTACAGTTTTTTGCCATATCGGATCCTCAGTTGTCTCGGCTTTTGGCCTTTATCATTTATCGACGATACCAAGGACTGTGGTGTATCAGCAATCGGATACACTGGCTACTATAGCATCGGTGATCGAGACCATTGTCCAATGGAGGGATAGTCCCTTAGTTGGCTGCAACGGTAGATCCATGATCATCTAATTTATTCTGACGTCAACCACCGCATCAATGGTTCCATCCTCTAAAGTTTGTCGATCAACTCAACTAAACTCCGTAGATGATTTCCATACTTAAGAATTTTCAGAGAAAATAAACTTCCTTTATTCCTCCACTGCATCGGTGCTTTGATCATCTATTTTTTGTCGACGTATCAATGCTTCCATCGTCTATATTTTGCCGACGTTTTGCCGCCACATCAGCGATCCAAACAACTATTTTCCACCAACGTATCGGCTGTTCGGACAACTAAAACTTTTCGATGTTTCCGGTACTTAGACAAATTTTCAGAAATTTCTTTTCTTTGTCCGCTGGCGCATCGGCCGCTCCATCCGCTAACTCTCGCCAACATTTTGGCATCCTTCAGGATATCTCGTCCGACACTGTGGCTCGTCATCACTGATCGACTTCCGATGACCCGAAATTCCTAACTTCTGGAACATTTCCTTCTTCCTGCCCCCATATCGGTGGCTCAACCAACTAGCTTCCCTTCTTTTCCACTGACGTATTGGCGACCCAAATAGCTACATTTCGCCAATTAAATCAACTGATCTCCACCAATCGTGGATAGCCAACACTTAGAAAAATTTCAGAAAATTTTTTCCCTTAGTCGTTTTCCTGCGGCGCTCCGTCAGATATTTTGTCTACTATTTTCCGCTAACACTGCGGTGACTCTATCAACTACATTGCATTGTCATTTCGGTAATATTTCACTAATGACTTCCGATGGAAGTTACCTCTATTTTCGTCATTCACCAGTGGCTCGTATCGGAGGGCCTTCTGACTAAAACTTCTGCTACATCGGAGGAGCGATCCTCTAAATTTTTTCAACGGCCGACAGTCTAGATACTTAGAAAAATTTCCAATATTTTTATTCGGCGGTCCTCGTTGGATGGCCTTTTGCTTAGGTGATCCGATGCATCGGCGGGACTTCGAACTAAGTCCTCTGATGATCCGATGATCCCAATACTTAGAGGAATTTTCCAAAATTCCCTTGTCATGCATAAGTTTTCTTCTATTTTTTGCTGGGAAGAGGACAACTTGCCTCTGCTAGTTGACCTTTCATGGCCCATTCAGGCCCATGCTGTAACCTTTGCTCTGATACCATACTGTAACATCCTTGACCCTCTGACCGGAGAGAGGACGCTACCAAACAAACAAAAAACTCCGAGCAAATAGCCCTATGAACATGAACAGACATATAATGCTGAAATATAAACCTTAAAACATAAAATATACTAATATGCATAATCCTTCATATACATAGCAGAAGCAAACATACGTTCATTCAGGCATACCACATGTTCATCATATTCATTAATCCGTGAATATAAATGTAGAGACAGAATAGTCAAGAATACTCATCTTGAAAAGAGCTTGTCCCACAACTAGCTACGTCGCTACAACGTTCCACCCAACCATAGGCCAGCGTGCTCATCAATATCTCAGCAACACTACCACCCTTGAGATGAGCATGATTCCTCAAAGAATAAGGGTCAAAGTAGGCTTACACATAGCCAAGGTACACAAATCAGCCAAGCCCACACCATAGGTTTTATCAGGTCATCAAGGAGCTAGGAAAGGCTAAATGCTAAGCTGGTGGCCTCAATGGAGAGCTAAGGACACCTACACCAGAGTTAACCTAACTTCTAAGACATCCACACACCCGACACCAGGAATCAGTCCTTTCTCTACTTCACAGTCACTCAGGCCTTGAATTTCCTTTCCAATACTCTTCAAGGGTTGTGGAGAAGAAAGCCAACAATCTAACTCTTTCTGAGTGGCTCCAAACACCAATTTTCTCCAGCATACCTAGCCTCTAATCCTACTCTCAACAGCTCGAAGACCAACTACTGCATGCTGCAGTAAAACAAATAGTTCAAATCTCTATGAATAATATGAAGACAACAGGGTGACAACCCCAAACGAAAAGGTGAACATAGCTCAAGTCAGCAAGACGACTCAAAGTTGTTCTTGGCCCTAGCGTGGCTAAAATAACTCAGCAGCAACCCCACAAGGTACTTGCATACACAGCAACCCAAAAACCAAGGAAAGAACAACAACCCCCAATCTCATAATGAAAACAACGACATCGTTACACAGTCCACAAATGGGAAAGAATCCAAACTCCCAACATTGATAGGGGAAAACATAAATGCATACCACAATCGGTAAGGAGAACAAGCATAAACATACACACTGCACAGAACGCAAAGGCTCATTCACAAGAAATCATGGGTGACATAACATGGCTCCCCAACTCGCTGCTTGAGTCCCAAAAAAAAATAAAAGGTGAACCTTCTGCGTCCTTGCACGAGATGAACAAACGATGGACAATTTCCCCCAAATGGTGCGCATGAGGAAGCAAAACGTCTCCCTGATGAGAATGATCCAGACCCAAAACCTCCAGAGAATGGAATGAGTGGGAATAATGGAATGTCGCTTCTCTGCCCCCAGCGACGTGAAGAGGAAGAGTCCGCTGGTGGAGTGGACATGTGGGCAAGGACTGACAGTCCTGCCACACCCACCACTACTCAACAATAACTGCTCCCAACTAACAGACAGCAGAATTTTAAATGGGTGGCCGACACATGGAAACTCCCAATGACCCCCACAGGTTGGAAAACCCCCCTAAACCTCAGGAAATCATGCCCTTTTCATTTAACGTTGCACCGTCATAGCTGGCTGTAGGATTATTTTAACTGATGTGCATATTTACATGATGCCCAAAAATATAATGTGCCGGATAGCACGATATACCATTGGCAATGATCCCTATTGCCAAAACATACACAACCAAATCGATATTGGGGATTTTTCCTTTAACTCCTTGCCACGATTAATTACAATATATACATCATGTATCCTTTAATGCAAACGGGGTCAAAACTGGGACATTATATTGAGCACATTGAGCATTGTCATGTGACATGGGATACATGTCTGCGATAGGAATGGATCCACCCGTTTATACACACATTGGACATGATACCAAGGAACTGGTACACATGGTTCAAATTGTGATGAGGAACAATTGAATGGGAAGAGCTAGCTTCCAGCTTCACGCATACATTTGAATTTGTTAATGATCATTCAACAATTGATGTTGTGTTGCAAGTGATCAAGACTAAGATATTTGAATACATTCCTTTGTCAATGAAAAATTTTAATCAAAGCAGCACGATAGTCCATCACTAGATGAAGTGCTATAATGTGATGGGAAAACCTGATGATAATGACCCATGAAATATAAATATTCTAGAGTCTAAAGGTAATCGTGCAGTGGAAGGATTAGGTGTTTCAAGCAACCAATTTCGGAATCAGTTGAAAATCAAGAAAGTAAATATTGGTTCTCCAAAGAACCCGAAGTTTGCTAGTATTAGCTGTTACTGGGATGATGAGACCATCAGAAATATCACAGACTCACTATGTGAATTTCAGGAACCTATTTCCCACAAAATTCTCCGAAATGAAGGGAATTGTTAGAGACCTTGGATAAATGAAGATTCCATTGAATTCGAATGCAAAGCTTTTCAAACAACGACCATGTTGGCTCAATCCAAGGTATAAATAAAACGTATAGAAATATTTGGACCAAATTTTAGGTGTCAGAATCATATAACATGTTGAAGAATCTAAGTGGATTAGTCTGATGGTGGCGCAATATAAGAAAATTGGCTAAATTTGTATCTGCGTTGACCTGAAAAAAGTTGAATGATGCTTACTTGCATGACCCATTTTCGACCTTGGTTACAAATGAAGTATTGGAAAGTGTCATAGGCTGAGAATTCTATGCATTTACTGATGGGTTCTCTGGGTACCATCAGATCAGAATTGCAAAGGAAAATCGACACAAGATAATCTTTGTGACAGAGTGGGGATGATTTAAGTATACAGTAATTCATTTTGGAGTCAAGAATGCTGCTGGTATATTTCCAGGATAGTCGTATCTTCTTTCAAGGATTTTATTCATAAGTTTCTTGAATTCAACTTTTATGACTGGGTGGTATTTGGGCTCATAAAATATCATATTGAAAGCCTTAGAATGATGTTGGAATGATGTTGATAGTATCAGATTTCCATCAATTTAAAGCAATGTATTTTTTGTTCCTCTTTTGGAATTATGTTGGATCATGTGGTTCGTCACGATGGTATATTGGTGGATCCTACTAAAATTGTCGACCTACCACCACCCATGTCAGTAAAAAAATTGAGAACGAATTTGGGACATATAGGGTACTATCAAAAATTTATCAAAGGAAATGCATAGGTGACTGCCCCTGTGAAGAAGTTATTGAATAAGGATGTTAAGTTTCAGTGGAGTGAACAATGCCAAGAGAGTTTGGATGTTCTGAAAAATAATATGGTTAGAACACCAATATCAGTTTTTCTAGACTAGAAGAAATAGTTCCATGTACATGTCGATGCATCATCTATCTCACTTAGAATTGTACTTGCATAGTTAGGAAGCAGGTCTATTGATCATCCTATTTCCTTTTCTCACCAAAAATTATCAACGACAGAGACTAACTATACCATGACATAAAGATAAGGATTAGCTATGGCATATGTGCTTCAAAAATCTTGACACTATCTATTGGGAGGACATTTCAAAATGTACACAGATCATTCTGCATTGAAATATCTAGTCATAAGCCATTGTTGGGGGGGATATTTGTTGATGGATTCTCCTCTTATAAGAATTTGACTTTTAGATTATTGTTAAATTAGGTCAACTGAACTCAGAACAATGGCATCTATCGTGATTAGAAAGTGGAGAAGAGCCTATGAGTCTTGACGATAGTCTTCCTGATGCACAACTCATTACAATAAATATGTTTGATGATCATTACAGGGATATTATACATTTCTTGACTAAAGGACATGCACTAGAAGGATTCAGTACAAAGAAGAAGAAAGAGTTAGTAGTAAGAGAAGCAAATTTCCAGTTGATTGTTGGACAATTGTATAAAATGGGGCCAAATGAAATTCTTTGTCACCATGTTTTGGAGCATGAGCGAGTGATGATTTTGAATGAGGCACATATTTGTTTTGCAGGAGACCATTATGCAGGAAAAGAAACAATGTGTAATATTTTACAAGCAATAATATGGTGTCCCACTATGCATGCAAATTCTAGATATTACTGTTGGAACTATGATATCTACCAAAGAATTGGAAAATCGTCATGATAAGATGAGATTTTGTTGTTTCCACAAGTGACTTTGCATGCCTTTGAAAAATGGGTAGTTGATTTTGTGGGCCCTATTAACCCACCAAGAAAAAGAAAAAGTGCACAATACATTATCACTATGAAAAATTACTTCACCAGATGGGATGAAGCTGCGGCTGTAAATGATTGTACTGCTGGGACTGCTGTAATATTTTTGTTTGACAATGTTGTAACCAGATTTGGATACCCAAATATTTTGATAAGTGATCAGGGAACACACTTTTTTAATCAGTTGATCGATGAATTAATTGAATAATTCTCAATTCAACATGGAAATATGACATCGTATCATCCTTAAGAAAATGGTTTTGTTGAGGTATTCAATAAGATCCTAGAGAATGAATTGACGAAGATATTTACTATGCAAAGAGATGGTTGGGATCATAATATATATGCGGTATTATGGGATTATCGCATGACCTATAAAAATTTGATAGGCCAAACTCCGTTTAGATTAGTTTATGGGAAAGAATTTGTCATGCTAATAGAATACATTGTACCAACCTTAGGATAGCTGCGATAATGGAGAAGACATATGTTGGTGTTGTAGAAGAAACATTATCACAGCTAGTGCAATTGTAGGAAGATCGTTTTGTTGTAGGCTATCATTAGAATTTTGAGAAGGAGTGATATAAATCTTGGCATGACCGACATATTAAGAATTAACAGTTTCACATTGGAGATCTTGTTATCTTGTACGACAGTAATTTTTTGAAGCATCCTGTCAATATTAGAACACATTGGTTAGGACCATATATTGTCATTCATATCATTAAACGAGGAGGAATGCAATCGTAGAAGTTGTATGGTACACCTTTCAAGGTATTGGTGATGGAATTCAGATAAATCCTTATCAGTATAGCTTCAATTTGGTTGACTCAGAGTTCAAAAAGAGTTGAAAAAAATTATGATTGTTGTTTTTGGACCATTTATTAGTGTTATTTCTACTAGTTTATGAGTGTTTTTCAAAATATTATGTGTTTTTCACACACTTACGAGTATTTTGTAAAAAGAAGAAATTATATCACAAAGCATAGAATGTTGTCATAGACCATGGGTCTGTAGTACATAAGATTTTCTATCGGAGATAGAAAAAAGTGTCATAGACTATCTATCTATCCCATACAAAGAAAAGTATCGCAGACTATATGTGTGTCGCAAGAAAAGAACTGTTGTTGCAGGCTCTATGCCTGTCGCAAGAAAATAACTTATGTCACATGATTAATTTTTGTCACAAGTGACATTTGGATAGCAGTCAATGTGAGTACGTGGGAGATTTTGGCGATGTGTGTTTTGGTCACTTCCGCCATTAATGCACAATAAATACCATTGAATTGGTAGGCAAAGTGATGGTTTGATTAGGAGTTTCCTAGATTGCGCCTTGTGACTGAAATACCTAACATCTTTCCATTTGTTGCAAGATCATGCAAATTAATTACTTAGTGAATGTGTGAACATATATCATTTTTGCATCAAAGTTTGTCATTTCATTACATCTGACACATCGCATTGAACTATCTGTCTACCACTGTAAGAGTCGAAGCTATTTTTCATAGAGTATGGTCATTTCCGTCTTGAGCATGAGCACTATCCAAGAATCAAGTCTTGAGATTATGCTTCATATGCCCATTATGAAAGACATTGCATAAGTTGTTTCACAATCTCCCAGGGTTGCAGAAGAATTTGCACAGTCACCAGTAATTCTAGAAGTTGTCTTAGTGCTAGACCCACATGGCCCGTCAAGAAATAAACGCTCTGGTCATGGAACCAATCACAAAAAGGAAACAACACCTCCACCAGATGATGAAGCAACATGATCTTACTCCACGTTTCCATATTATGTCCCTCCAAGGACAGCACTCACGTAGAAGGTCATTGTGGGTAAAAATTCAAAGTATCTATTGGTAACACCAGCCATACGAAAGGAGTTCGGGTGACAACAAACATTATTCCAAATTTGTAGAAAATGGGTTTCATTGAGCATGACCTGTGCAAATTTCCCGAAGTGGCGATGGACAGATATATGACTACTATCCAAGAAACAGAGGATGGACCGATTCATGTTGTTCCAATGGAGTGGGACAGACAATTGGATAAATCAGTCCTGTTGTCGTTGATGTACATGCCACATTTACGTTACAAAGAAGAAGTTAATCCATGTGTAAAGAAGTTGTTCGTATGTTTCCACGATGGTTATCTATGGCTTGACAAGAATATTTCAGTGAATGTCGAGTTGATAGAGTCTATCACAGGGCTTCCTCTTGCAGGAATAGACCCAGCACCATTCTTCATTGGGAAAGACTAAGATACAACATTAACGAATTGAATGAAAGAGATGTATGACCTCATGAGAGACAAGAGAGGATTTCTTATCGCCTCTATAAATGATATGGTTGTTCAGTTCGTAGCCAAAGTATTATCTAGCAAGATACTGCAAAATATGCATCCGAACTAGTGCACTGCAGGGACAATTATTGTAGCAGAACAATGCGCAGAAGGTGTCTAGATGAACTAGGAAACATATTTGTTAAATGAGTTGTTGGCAGATGATGTAGAAGTGAAGGAAAAAGTTAACCCCTTTCACTATTCTTGTTTATTAATTTTGAATTCTTTTGTTGCATGGGTAGAACCACCAAACCGCCAAGGGGTAGACACTCCAGTCCCATGCCTAAGAGCTCGATACTAGAAACTCTGGTTCGACAAGGAGAAACCCAAGTGGTAGAATGATAATAACATTGAATTATTTCTACAAGGTGAGGCACTAAGGCTTTTTGTTAGGAAGCAAGCGAGACTCACCAAGGAAACTGTCAAAAGGTTTTGAATCATTATAATATTTTCGATCGAGGCAGATCACATATTTTTGCAACTACAACAAGACCCCCAGAATTAGTGGTTAGCGACATAGTTTTAGATATCCACTGTAGAAATTGAAGCCATTTTTTAGGATTAGCTTAAAGAATGGAGAGTACCTGTCGTAGAGGATCAAATCTTTGTTGGAGATGAGCTACGATAGGATGACTCATCGACAAAGAAGGATGGATATCATGGAGGAGATCTACCAATATGAGAAAATCCACAAAGTTCTCCCTGCAACCTTCAAGATGATTCCAATACGACTTTAACAGATCTACAGTTGGGCGATAAGAGAAAGTGCTTAGAAACGTTTGATAATATTCACAAAAAGAGGAAGGCTGACAAATCATCTAGAGTTGTTGGTCTTACCAATGACAATTATACCCTTCTCACTGACAGAATGGAAGAATTTGTCAATGAAATATATAGAAAAATGTCTGAGAGACATACAGAGTTAGTAAGCATCATAACTAACTTACTACATACACATTTTAATGCAGTAAAAGAAGTCTGAGTGGAGGTAGACCAAACGCCATACTCGACTGTGTCACATGAGAAAGTTGGCCCATCTAAAGAGTGACCTCTCAAATAATAATCAACAAACCCACCAATCAGGATTCAAGTAGTGGGTCAATAAATTGACTAGGGAACACTAGAGCTCAATTCCATAGTCAAGGATCTTGGTCATATCAGCTTGGATTTTTCTGCAGTACCGATGTATGAACTGCATGTTATTCATCATGTTATAGTAGTAGAGATGAACACTAGAGAGAGTGTGTTTCTTAATTAGGTCAAGTTATTGAACAAAACTGTTAATATGTTGAAGAAGACAGTCCATGACACTAAACAACAAGAAAAAAATTGGCAAGATGACGAGCATCGATTGGATGGATTTGTTACACTCAGTTGCAACACTTTTATGGATAAAGGCATCACACCCGATATGTTCTTAGGATACAATGTATTTTGACTTAGCAAAGTAGCTGACAACATTGACATGTGGGTCACGGAGTTGGAATCATAGATGAAGCACCGTACACCTCTAGAGTTACTGGAAGAATGAAGAAAAGCAGTAGCTAAGGCTGTAACGAAGATCGATGTGCCAAAGGCATTTTGTATCAGAGTAGTCGAACATGTTTCTCAATCATGGAAAGCCTTGAACAAAGACAAAGAGTTAGAGAATGTCACATAGTAGATGTGTACTGTCGAGTCATAATTTAACCAGCTGAAGATTGAGATAAAGAATCTATCGACATTAGAGAAAATGGTCAAGGTTGTCGACATGAAGAAGTTATATCCTATAGCTAAACTGTGAACACAACAGTCAAAGAGAACCGACCAGGTCATAGAATTGTAGGAAAAAACATAACAAGAAACGATTATTATTCAACCGGTGAATGAAAAGGTGTGACAATCCTTGGGGTCGACAGTACTAACAACTTTGAAACACATAAATTATGAACTTGTAGAAAAATTGAAGACAATGCTATAAGAAGTGCGACATGAAGTTGAACAAGTCATAAAAATCTTTCGGGATTCTCATAATAAGGTCACACTAACGAATATTTATAACTGATGTGGCTCTGGACGAGTCACATGTGTGTGTTTGGGACCTGTTGGCCCTAGGAAAAGTTAGACATAATTTTTCCATAAATCTGCTCGGTAAGATGAATATTCTAGTTGCAATATGAGCAAAGGCCACAACGAAAGATGTTGCGATTGAAGAGATCACCACAAAGAAGGAGAAAAGCAAGTCAAAAAGTAGACTTCGACTTATTTTGGGTAAAGAATTAGTTGGACTAAAATATTGCTTTTAGCAATAAAGCATGATTGTATTTTAAGTGGATAGCCTATTTTTGGATGTAACTAGATGTACTAAAATAGAAATCCAGCCTGTCAACTAACAATTGAGAGTCAGTTGACAATTGAAATCAAGAAGTCTAAAAGTAGAAAATATTATAGAAACATTGAACCAAGTTTTATGTGGGTTTTTTGATCAGTGAGAGGATTGATTCATGATGTGTGTGGATTGACCATTTAGAGAAGAAGAGAAGAGATATAGAGAGAGATAGAGACCAAAACCAGAGATCATTAGAAAAGAGAAGTATGTATGAATTCTAAAGAATATCTAAAGAGGATTCTGCAAGCTAGTGCGTACACTAAAGGTGCTAAACCATTTCTCATGTGAGATGAAGAGCACCTTTGTGGTTTTTCCTAGATGGGTTTCCACGTTATATCTTGTCTCTGTGAGTCTTTAATGTTTATGTTTATATTGAATGCATATCTGTCGTGAATGAGACGATATGAATGTGTCACATAGACTTTGTCTTGAATGAACTTATATATACATGTGTCACACATCTATTGAGTTTAATATGTGTTAATTCTGTATGTTTCATGCTATGGTGTATGTTGACAGATAAATAGGTTATTGTCTTGAACAAACGTATAAAATAGAAGTATAATTCTCAGTTTTTTTCAAGTGATATGATATTTCTTGTAGTGGATATTTCTCTTCGACTACGTGCAAAATCTCCAGCATTATATCAGAGGGATCTAGAGGTAGAGTTCATGGTGCAAGGGAAAGCATTCAACCTTGACTTACTTAACAAAAAATAAACAAACTATTTTTTTATTTTATTTTAATAAACAAAACAGATGCAATGATTCGTACCTTTTTAAATGGGCCACTGCAGCCGTTTGAGGATTTGGTCCAATAGCTTCCATGATCCGGTTCTCCAATTTTTCTTCAACTAGGGTTGTCAATGGGAATGGAATCAAGGATTTTATGGAGTAAAATCAACATACAATATGATGTGAAAATATGTAGCAAAAGTATCACAGACAAAAAGTGTGACTAAAAGTGTTTGTGGGTACATGTTCACAATGTATTTATAGGATGATCCAAGATTTTTTTCCCATGGTATTGGCCCATGGTTTTATGTAGTGCATGGTATTGGTCCTTGGTTTATGGACCATTCTTATTTTAGGATTTTTTGGTCCTTTTTGAGATAATGGAGGTTTTGTTGCAATAAATGCACATCTTCCCTATATTTATGAGGGACTAAATAATGATTACTTAGACCAATTTGAAGGGAATTTAATTGTCAAGGTCAAAATGGAGGGAATAATGATGGGATTATGATATATAATTATGGTGTTGACCATAAAGAGCTACATAAAAAAAAAAATTATGTTAACAGATTTCCCCCTGATGTATGAGGGAAGGATCTCATTACATGGTCATGAAACATTATAGGATCAAGGGAGGAATGGTGACAATGATGGAGAAACCAAAGAGAACTGTGGAGAGTTAGAGTCTCCTAATTTGAACTGTAGTGGATTTTGGTTTGTATTACTTCTCAAAATTGATAAAGTACATATGATATCATAAATTTATATCAATGAGGTGGGAATACCCATGTGTTGGATTAGGGTCCCGCAGCTACAGGAAAAGCTGTTGTTTTGGAACGAGTAAGTCAAAGGTAACACTACCTGACTAGCGGCCGAGAGGAGAAAGCTCAACCACTGCAATTAAGGCAGCGGCGAAGGCAGGAGGGCTCAACTACCTTCATCAAGGAAAAGTATCAATGAGGCCAAGGTATTGAAGATGAAGGACATAAAAGGAAGTGGCGTCAGTACCCACGGTCAGCACCGGGAAGCGTGGAAGACTGCAGGAAGCTGTGGTGTGATGGAAAGCGGCAGTCTGAGTACAGATAGACCGACTGTCACAGTTAGGGTTTTGGGTTACTGTTGGGAGAGGCCCACAGTGTTGTAATGGTGAGACCTTCGGGCCGCCTATAAAGGGATGTATTTTGTATTGTAAAAGGTTAGCTATTCAGCTAGTGGAACAATCTATTAGCTATTCAGACATTTAGCTAGTCAGTCGATGATCTCTTAGCTCATAGATATTTTGTATTATAGAAGAGCCGAGCTCTGGTTCTATTATTCAATCTGTAGTATCTTACTATAACCAGTAGCTGACTCCTAGAGTATGTATGTAAAAATCCACAGGGATTGAGAGAGAGAGAGAGGAAGAGTATATTGTAAGAGAAGCAATATAAGAAGAGAAGAGATCTAAGAGAGAAGGGCTCCTGGCGGTGTGCACGGAGTTACCCAGAAGATATCAGTTGCATATGAGGTTGCATCGAAACTGTGTTTACTCTCCCAAGTTATAATATATAAACCAGTTCCTGTGGACGTAGCTTCTACCCTGGAAGTGAACCACGTAAAATCAGTGTGTTATGTGACTGCTTCATGTGATTGTGCTTTACTTAGTTGCTATCTATTATCTGTTACATGAATGTCGTATATCGGTTAGTAAATGTCTGTATGTTCTCATTCAGTTACAACATTATAGAAGGTTAAAGGCGAGTTTAAATGTATCAAGTGTCTGCTTATGAGTTTATCAGTGCTTGTTTCACACAGTAATAGTCACTCTATTAAGTGCTTCCTGTATACTTATTCAGTAAGTTAAGTATAGCGATGTGAGTGTGTTGAACTGTGAAGTTCATGTAAGGTTGTTTAACACCCTGTTGGAGGTTAGCTAAGCTATTCCTCCCAGTGGGAAACCCTTTGGACCTTGAGAGTCGTATTGGGTCGTACTATAGGAGATATCACATTGAAAGAAGGCGATATCGCACCGACATAGGAGCTGCGGTGCGAGATGTCACAAATGGTGAGAAACGCGGAAGGGAGAGTTTGTCCATCGTCCTAGTCACTGTGATGCGATAGGAGTCCTCCCCCTATCATAGTCCGCGAGGAAGGGAGAACTACGACTCGTAGAAATATCTCGCTGGCTAGGAAGAGCCGCGAGACACCAGGATGCTATAGAACCTGGTATAAGGATACTTGAGTCTTTAGCCAACCCATCTAAGATCACTTCGGGTGAGACTTCAGGCCACTCTGCAGTCTATTGCCAAAAGGGCCAGTGAGTTAGGGGTATTGTTGGTACATTATAAGTAAACCCGGGTCTACCCATAGTAACCAACACCATACTCGTATTAATGTCTCAATATAAAAATGTAGATCAAGGCTCAAACAAGGGAAGCTGATCAATACATATATCTGGTAATACATAATGGTGGCCCCAATAGGAGGCCAGATACAAACATTGATCTGAAGAACTAGTACATAGAACAATGGAATTCTCTTGGAATGAAATATAACATTAATTGATGCTATGTTGAATATGAGGGTGTACACAACTTCATGGACTCAATGACCAAGACTTGAAATCTTTGAGGTACAATAAACAACATCTGATATTGTAGATATATGGAAGCATGATAATAAGGGGCTTCAAAACATTGTCTCCAACATAGCTCGGATATCACAAATGACATGAAATTGTATGGGTCCCAAAGAGACTCACCAATGTGCTAGAGTCGGGTGACAACTGGGGTCTTCGACCAAATAATGAAGGAACCAATACCCTATACAAATATCAATGGTGCGATAATGTAGCTAAAGTTGATCACTTGAGAAACAACCAAACCAAAAGGAACAAAGGACTCCCTTCAAGTGGTATAAGGGACTCACTAATTAGGTGGATGAAACCAATATATAAGGACCTTTGGGTCTATCCTCTGGAATATATGTGTTGACACCGACAGAGGGAGATCTGTAACTACCAAGGCATTGAGGTTTCCTTGATAGAAGCACGAGGGGAACAACCATGTATATGGCATAATAATGGGATTGAGAAACTGAATGGGGAACATGGGCAGGGGAGTACAGGGGACTCAAAATTCCTTTGTTCAAAGTATAATGGTAGGGCTGAGCTGGTAGCAGATGAAACTAACACATGGGGAGGGAATCATAGTTGTGGAACTCAGGATATGACTGCAATGGGAGATACTTAGGGAAGGCAATGGACAAGTGATATCTAGGGGATCCAAGGGAGACTCATCATAGAGTACTCTAAACAAAGGTGACCCAATGGAGGGAATGCTACCATAATGTGAGACTATACACAATATGGGTGGGCATCGAGAGGCATCATTTGGGAATTCTTCATAGTTTAAGGAGCTCGAAAAAGGGATAGAAGTATGCTTAGTATGATATTGTCTAATGGATTTTTGTCGAGCCCAAGATGGTAATGCTCAATTGTGTTCTCATGTTTAGAGAGTCTAAAAACATGAACAAGAATCCAATGGGTCTATTTTTGTATAGTAGTCTCCTAAGCCAGAAAAAAGGATCAAAGTGTTCAAAAGAGAACTCACCCCGTTGAAAGGGGAAAAGAGACTTATTTTTCGTAGGTATTCCAACTAGGCCAAAAAAGGATAAACCTATACTGATTGAAACATTATTCAAATAATTTTACGAGCATGAAAATAACCAAGTTTGCTCGACGATTTTTTCTTCATGAGAGGGTTGAAAAGAGCTTAAATGCAAACCATAAGTGTTCTTTTTCATAGAGTATGGTCCCAATGTCCAAAAAAGCATAAAATGATACAAATGGAAACATTCCTAGCTAGAAGGTTCTAGGATGGCCCTTTTCTTTAATTGGTCTACATAGTCTGAAAAAGGGATAAACGATACCACATAGACGCCCTTTCAAATACTTTAACGACCATCCATGAAGGAAAATACTTCATGGTTGACACATGAATCTATGATCTAGTTGATAAATGGAGTGGGGATGTTGTCTTTGGGACAAGACAAATTCAAATCATGAAATTCAATACACACACAAATGGTTCCTTGTTTTTTATTAATGGGAACAAGATTGGAAACCCAAGTGGTATACACTATGGGGTATATAAATCCTACTTTATGCAGTTTTTTTATCTAAGCTTTGATGACAGGGGACTTTGATGGGTGGATGGGTCGTTTCTTCTAGAAAATGGGGCAACATCATGCCATGTCTCAATGCGATGTTCAAGGATATATGGATCAAGCCCGATAATTTTGGTATAGTACCAAGTGAAAACATCATGAAATTCTTGAAAAAGTGTCTTGTAGGTGATGAATTCCTCAGGAGAGCATGAATCAATGATTGTGATATTCTTGACTATCCCAAGTTTTGTTAGGATGTCGACTTGGATGGTTGGTGATATATTGGCCATATTACATTCCTCAAAAGCTTTTGGGGTCGTGATTGGGTTTTTGAACCAATCGACACTTCCATTAATACAATATTTTGATTCGACAGAGAAATGATCCGATGATGAGGAAGGTTCATTGGGGATAAAAAATGAGTGATGGTACTCAGGATTTGTGAGATCTTAAAGGATCTCTTCATTGTTACAAAAGTGGCACCTAGATAGATGAGAGGGATCATCCTCGGTTAATGAGGGGGAAGGAATACTGGAAGTTGAGATCATAAATATCGTGTTGGAGGTATCTGAGGAAGAAGACAAAGGGTGGATTTCTTGGAGGACAGTGACTTTAGACTCAAGGGAATTCCGGCGGAAATTAGTGAGGGACCGATACTCGGGCATGTTTGGGAAATGGTGGGAATAATTACCATAGAGGCTACAAAATACACTTGAGTGGTTTGTATGTAATGATTTTTTCTTAATCGCGGGGATGTTTGGTACATTAACAACCAAAGTTTCCTCAGCCTCTACTATTTTGCACATGTGGGTACGAAGAAATGACAAATATGGGAAATTTTGAGTAGCGTGGTCGTGGACATCGCATATGGCACAAGTAGGATTTGGATGTAGTTCTATAGGGGATTTTAGTTCCTTTCCTAAATTATTTGTAGGAGGAGGGGGTGCAGGAGTGGATGAAGGAGAAACTAGTTGTGTACCAAGAGGTGGATGTGACACTGTCTCAATAGGTTGGACTGGTGTCAGTACAATTTGTGGTGTCGGGGTGGGGTTGGGTCGATCAAGGTACCAAACTGGAATGCCCAAAGCTAATCTTGGAAGGTTAAGAATGGCCATGACTGATTTACTCACGATTCCATAGGGTGGAAAGAGAAACAATATTATGTGTATGGGAAATGAACCCTAATAATTCCTTGGAGAAATACTAGGGGCTAGTGTGGTCTGTAGTTGGGTCTGAATATGAGGTTGCAATGAGCTCGAAATTTTACCAAATGTGATGGTGCACAAATCTGATATTTCATTCATAGAGGGAGGAGGTGATAGGGACAAAAATGTGTCATTCAAAGGGGTGTCGATAAATAGGCCTGGACCATCGACAAACAAGGAGGGAATGGATGTGTTATCGATGGTGGTAATAATGGTAGGGAGGACATGCTTTGGAGTGTCCAGTCCTTTGGGATCGTACTATGTCAACTGGTCAATAGTCATAATATTCCCATCATGGGAAAACATCATGAGTTAGAATATAGATGAAGCAATTTCTTGCATCACGTACATGTAACTACGTCCATGGAGAAGGTTATAATCTATTTGAGAGTTCACAACCTCAATGCCCATCAACACATTTTTACTTGCCAACTCAATGGGGACATTCATGAGAATGCCATATGGTTGGGAAACATGACCATCGTAAGCGCATAGGGTGATGGTTGAGGTTTGAAGGGTTGGGGATCATAGCTTCTTCGAAACAAATTTTTAAATAATATAAGTGGATGTTCCCTCATCGATGATACGTCGATGAAATGATCAAATTCTATATAGTTACAAGAACCTGGAAGGATATGGACAAAGTTATATGAGGTTCTCCTTGATATAAGTAGAAATTTATCAACCTAGATTCAAAGGGGTCGATGGAACCTAAAGAAGATAACAAGGATTTGCGTTGCGGAGGACAATTTCTCAAGAATTTTAGAGAACACAGGGCTGAGTGAGACTGGGCCAAGTCATCGACAATACTGTAATTGAGAGTGGATCTAGTAGTGGAGTTGTTTGTAACATGATGCAAAGGGAACCTAGGGACTTTGGAAGTACCATCCATGGGGGATCTCGACAAATGTAAGGACATATCGAGAGCAGTGGAGGTAGATTTTGTGGAGGGATTGATGGTTTCCATCATGGAGCCATATTGGTTTATTTGATTTTGTAAGTTGAACTCTGATGACAATTTCATAAGATGATGGACACCAGGATTGGTGGGTTGAACCGAAGAAGTAGTTGCAATATTTTTTTTTACTAATGGTTGGGTTGGTGCAACACGCAGGGGGTCTCAACTACCAAGATCAACTACCAATAAATAAGCACACTAGGAACTCTATAGTGTGTAGGAAACACACGGGGGGTCTCAACTACTAATCTCAACCATGATAGGCTCAAATACAAGCAAATGAGGACTGCAAAAACACCAAGGGGATGTAGACAATTAAATCTGGAAAAATACAGTCAAGAAAGGGGTAGAACATAGATAGGGGGTCTGGAATGGATCTAAAACACCTTAAACAGTTGGAAAATTGGTAGGCCGCACCTATCGAAAAAACAGATGTAGTCAGGCTCGCACGAGAGTGAAAATCAATTGCAACCAAGATTGAAAAACAACCTAAAAACCACTAGTCTCACTTAACATGGATTTTTGGGTGATAAATCACACAAAACAGGGTCATAGAAGCGACTTGGGTCACTCTGGAAGGACAAAAAAGAAAGACATTGAATTTGGATCTAGGTTGCACTTAACTTGAAAAAAGGTGCGACCTAGGTCACACTTATCGAGCAAAGAGATACGACCTAGGTCACTCCTTTCGGTCGAAAAGGTGCGACATAGCCGAAACTAGAAATTTTTGGGGAAAAAATGTTGGTTAGGGTCAGGGGGCAGGCACTACAAATGGAGTGGTTTAGATCTGCCAAAAGGGGGTTAGATATGTGATAGTTAAGGGTACCCAAGTGAAACAAACCAACAAACAGAAATAATAAACCTAGAAAAGAAAAGATCAAAAAGGATCGAGCCAGTGGGGTCACCAAAATTGTAGTGGATATTTCTCTCCAGCTACATGCAAAAGATCCAAGCTTAGATAAGAGGGATCTAGAGGTAGAGTTCATGGTGAAAGGGAAGAATTAAACCTTGACTTACTTAACAAACAATAAAAAAAAATATATTTTAGATTTTCTTTTAATTAACAAAACAAATGCAACTATTCATATCTTTGTAAATGGGTCACTACAACCTTTTGAGGATTTGGTGCAATCACTTCCATGATCTAGTTCTCGATTTTTTCTCTAACTAGGGTTGTCAATGGGAATGGAATCAAGAATTGTATGGAGTAAACTCAACATACAATGTGATCTATAAATATGTGGCAAAAGTATGACAAACAAAAAGTGTGACTAAAAGTGTTTTTTCTCCATGGTATTGGTCCATGGTTTTATGCAGTGCATGGTAATATTGGTCCATGGTTTATGACCATTCTTATTTTAGGGTTTTTTGGTCCTTCTTTAAAGAATGGGGGTTTTGTTGCAATAAATGCACATCTTCCCTATATTTATGCGGGAAGGAATAATGATTACTTGGACCAATTCAGAGGGAATTTATTTTGAAGTAAAAAATGGAGGGAATAATGATGGGATTATGATGTATAATTATGGTATTAGCCATGTTGATGAAATTGGCATTGATGCCAACATGGACTTGAAGTGGCCCCATAGGTTGTCATTGATGAAAACAACTCTCACTTGCAGTTCCTTAGACCCCTTAGAGAGTAATTTTGTTCCTTTAAGCACCTTGTACCCAGTTGATAAAGTCCTTATACCCACAAGGCTAGATCTTGTAGCCACCACCTTGCTAAAGATGTTGAAGACCCTACTGATGGTGTTGAAGACCTCAGAGATGGTGTTGAAGCCTTTTTGGATGAGCCTGAAGCTCTAGATGGATTGGAGAAGCATTAATGACCCATTCGATGGCCATTCATGCTCTGATGGTGTCATGGTACCCCACGAGAAGGTCTAGCAAGCCCATGGGTGACATCATGATGGATCCTAATGCTTGGAGCTCTCCTGGTTTGGTTGAGGTGGTTGCAGAAGCCTATGAAGCCCCTTGATTGATGAGTAAGCCTTGAAGAATCCCTTGGACCCACATTTTATGGCTTCATGGTCCTTAAAGTTGATGGTGTGGTCATTAATGACTTGATGAAGATTTGGAACCCTTGATGAAGATCTTCATGCCCTTATATCCCTTGTTGGGGTCATGGAACCCTTTATAGATGGTCATTATGTATGAGAAGGTTTGACACCCACATAAATGGTGGCATGATGACCCTTGGACACTATATGATCATTGATGGTAAACTTGGAAATGATTTGGGTCTTGGAATCCATACATATGGTGGTTTGTAAGCCCATGATTGTTGGATCCTTTGATATGATGTAATATTTGGTAATGATGCCCTCATCACTTGGTTATGGAGTCCTATGTGATGGGCTATAATTCCATGGAAAGTATCTTGTTTAAATAGTATATTGTATATTTGAAAAAGTCCTTGAAACCCTTGTATGTGGTTCCTTGGGTCTTGAACCCACATACTTGGTAGCTTGTTGATGGTATCATGCATGGTCCTCTTTGTGGTTATATGGATATTGGGATGTAGAGGGAGGTAAATACCGTGAAAGTTCCTCGATATGTTGAAGAATACTTTGAGACTCTTTTAGTTGGTGGTATGGTCTTTGGCACCCTCATGTGTGTGGTATTTGACATCCTGAACTTATTGAATAATTTAAGGGTATTATACTAAGAATTTGAAAATAAACCCATCATAGGGATATATTCCTCATCAATCCATTTTCTTTGATATGTGGATCATCTTCTAACTCCTTACAGTTGAAGATATATGAATTTTTGAAGTTGGTGCACCCCACCTTTTTGGGTCAGTCGACCAAACAGAAGAGAATTTAATTATTTATAATTTTGAATTGCATGTCGACCTAGTTTTAGGTATTAAATTTCCTCCACGACCTATATAAATAGAATATCAAATAGTTTTCATTTGTTCATCATCAATTCTCTCAGTATTTTTGTAACTCTTGGAGAAAAGTGTGAAACTTTATGGGGGAAAATTTTATGGGCATCTTCACTAAAATTGACACAACTTTCTCATATGGAATCGGAATTACAAAATTCTTGGCTCGTTGGAAAGCTTGTTACGAGGGATATGTGGTGACATGATATATATATATTATTATTATTTTCCTAATGTTTCTTCATCTTATGATATTCGAAAAGGTATGGTTCATTCTTTTGGGTTTCTCTTGTGATGACACGTGTCTCTCATGGATGGAGTTCATCTTTGATCTTAGTATGTGAGCCTATATATTGGTATATATATTTGGAGTCATTATGGAGTCTATAATGATTATGTTTCATACCTTTATGCTATGATATGATACACTTTATGATGATAATGCATGTGATAATGATGTACACTTTATGATGTTGATGCACTCCTATACAATATGATGTACATGCATACCATAGTGTGATGATTCTCTCCTATGCACTATGATGTATGTTTGATGATGATGATGCATAAACATTGAACAATGACATGATGATGATGTATATTTGGTAATGAGGATGCATACCCTATGATGATGATGCATTGACATGCATGCCTTATTATCAATGAAAGTAGAGCAGAACTACTTATGAGATATTGGGTATGATGAGGTGTACTAGGATGTACATGAGAAGACCTCGAAGTGTTGCAGCAGTGATGAGAAAAAGTCTAGCAAGTTTGACCAAATATTGATGAGTATATTGAATAGATATTTATGACCATATTGACCAAATATTGATGAGAATATTGATGAGATACCAATGAGCATATTGGATAGAGATTCATGAGTAGTGTTGACCAGCAGAGTGATGAGAAGATATTGATGTGCATAGAAAAGGTTGGTTGTGCAGCAGAGCGATATGATTGCTTGTAAGAAAAATATTTCACTTGAGGATTGGACTCCTCAAACCCTTCTTAGTTGGAGCTAAGAAAACCAAGTTGGGCCCTATTATGAGAGTTGGTTCTCTTTTCATCAGTTGGTGTTGATTATAATAGAGAAGATTGTTGTTTTCCATGTACAATAAATAAAGATCTATTCCATATGTTCTTGTGTATCTTTTGATGTGATGTTGTGCTTATGACTCATGATTAATTTTATTATGCAATTGATGACATAATGATTGATATGTTCCAATTGACTAAAAGAAGGTAAAAAGTTTAAAATTTCTCACACACTAATTCACCCCCCATCTCAGGGGGGCCATTGTGTCCAACATTTGGTATCAGATTCGGCCTTCATCACAAGCCTAGCAAGCTTGAAGGAGATTCGTGGAGACACAATGGAAAAAAAAAGAGTCATCAAGCAATGGCATGCCTGTACTTGATATGACATATTATTTCAGTGGGAGAAGCAAGATGAAGGAATATGTGAAGAAGTTTAAAATTTGGGGAATTGTGATAATTCCACCCACTCCATCAAACAAGAAGGGAAAATCAACTACACAGAAGGAAGCAAAGAAGGACAATACTATAGCCTTGAAGTTCCTCATGGATGAAATTCCCATCTCAATGAAGGAAAGTGTAGGGGAGTACACTTCAACCAAATATATAAGGTTCAAGTTGGAGAGCGAGTATCAAAAGGAAATACCAAAACCCAAAAAGATAGATCGGGAATAAGAAGACAAGCCCCCAGAAGAGATCAATCAAGAAGAAGACAAGAAAGAAGAGGACTTCAGTAAAGGTATGGAATTGTGTTATTGTAATGATAGCTTGTGTGATGAAATTGAAAAAGTTCTTGCATATGAGGATGGAGGGATATCCAAAGTTGCACATTAGATACATCTCACGTTGTTGAATATTGATCCCAGAGAAAACTGGGTCATGAACACTGTAAATCTGAACCATAGTGAATTCACAAAGTTCAAGAAGAAAATATTGGACTCTTTGAATGAATATCAATAGAAGACCATGAAAATGAAGGTGGTACTTGTAAATCTCAAACATAGGGACAAAGAGTTGTGGGATCAGATGAAAGAAAAGGATGTTGAAGTTGAACAACTAAAGACTGAATTGATCAGTGTAAAGGAAGAACATGAAGAGACTACTGAAGAGCTTGAAGAAACTAGAGAGGCTAATCATGATCTTAAGTCTCAACTAGAGGAAGCCAAAAGGATAGAAAAAATATTGAAGAATCAGTTGGAATAAAAGGAGCAAACAATCTAGAAGCCGAAAATGGAGATAGTTGGTCTCTAGAAGAAAGTTGAGAAGAATGATGCTTTAGTCATGTTCAAGGATAGTTTAGTTGTCTTACGTAAGATCTTGGATTTCCAAATATCTCCATGTGACAAGATTGGTCTTGGTTACAAGAAGGAGAAAGAAAAATATGAAGATGACACTTGGTTTCCTAAGACTCCATAATAATTTCCATCAACATCCAAAGTTGCTCCCCATGCACCTCCACATGACAACAAAAACCTTGGAAGTTCCATAATGCAATAAGGAGTTAGGCCTATTCCTCAAAGCAAGCTAAGAAAAGAAACAACTCCAATATAGAACCAAAGTGCCAGGTATGAAATTGGATTTAATGGTTATTGCTATTTTTGTTTTTAACTTCGGTCATAAGAATATGGAATGTATATTCTATGTAAGAAGAAGTGGTGGAAGGCTTAATGACTCATTTAGATGTTGGACATGTAATCAAGTTGTACATGTTGCTACCACATGTCACACATTGAGATGTTACACCTACAGTGGGTTTGGTCACAAATCCAAAGAATGTGCAAGTCAAAAAATTCAACCAAGGAAGAGTTCCTACACATCAGCAAGAAAAACAAGTGAACATTGAAAGACCAATGCAAAAAGATTTGAAGAACATAAGACAAAGGCGTATAGTTAGGGACACTCTCAGGCATGGAGATATGAAGTTGATCAAAGAAGTGTTAGAAGTTCCAATAACTCAGTCAGGTGCTAGACATGCAACCATGTTGATCACATTATTTCATATTGTGGTACGATGAGGTGTTATAGTTGTAGTGGCTTTGGGCACAAAGCTCAAGATTGTCGGAGTACATGGAAACAACCCATGAGAATTTTCTTATACAACTCATCAAGGAATGCCAACACATATGAAGTAACAAATGTTGAAAGGACAGACACCAAGAAGAAATTATGGATGAATAATATTGAGCAGCTATAGATAGGAGAGGTTGATCAGAGCAAGTAGGATGGATGCCATATGACAAGCCAAGCCTACCTTGAGTTCATAAGGTTGTAGGATGAACTCACAGGAGAAATGATGGTTACTCTAGGAATAAATATAGGTCCTAGGATTGTGCAAATTGACAGGGGGAGCAATGATCAGTAATTTCAGATGCAGATATGTGGACACCCTTTTCCATTGATTCCAAAGGGGGAAAGATGAATACCAAAGGAGAGATGAAGACAAAAGGGGAGCATCCTCACAGGGGGAGCATGAGTTGTTTCCATCAATGAAAAAGGGGGAGATTATTGATGAAATTTTCATTGATTCCAACATGGACTTGCAGTGGCCCCACAGGTTGTCATTGATTCCACCAAGTCTCACTTCCAGTGCTTTAGACCCCTTATGGAGTGGGTTTGTGCCTTGAAGCACCTTGTACCAAGTTGACAAGCTCCCTATACCCACAAGGCTAGATATTGTAGCCACCACCTTGCTGAAGATGTTGAAGAACTTGTTGATGGCGTTGAAGACCCTGGATATGGTGATAAATACTTTGTGGATGATGGTGAAGCCCTATATGGGTTGGAGAAGCATTAATGACCCATTTTGTGGCCATTCATGCTCTGATGGTGTCATGGTACCCCAGGAGAAGGTCTATCAACCCCATAGGTAATGTCATGATGGAGATTGACACTTGGAGGTCTCTTGATGTGGTTGAGGTAGTTGAAGAATCCTATGAATCCCCTTTCTTTATGAAGAATCCCTTGGACCAACATTTGATGGATTAATGGTCCTTAAAGGTGATGATGTGGTCATTAATGACTTGATGAAGACTTGGAACCCTTGATGAAGATCTTGATGCTTGTGTAGCCCTTATTGGGGCCATGGAACCCTTGGATATGGTCATTATGCATGAGAAGGTTTGGCACCCACATAAATGGTGGCATGATGGCCCTTGGACACTATATGATCATTGATGGTACATTTGGAAATGATTTGGGTCTTGGACCTCATCACTTGGAGATAGAGTCCAAGATCGAAGCCCGTGGTCATTTTTAATCCCGTGATTGTGACTTAAATTCGAACTCACTAGAGAGTTAATTGAAGAAGGTACAGGTATAGCAGGTGAAGGAGAATTTTGGTTTAAAAAAAATACTTTTTACTTTCAATTTAAGACATTTCTTATTGCTAGAGGTTGAAACCCTAGATTGGGGCAAGGGTGTTCAGTTAGATAAATTCAATCCTGAATAGAGAGAGGTTAGCAGAATTCTACAGAGTTACATCACTTGTGAGGGAAGATTTGCCTTAGTTTTCAAGTATCACATCAGAGTCCTCCAACATCTAAATCAAGAGTCCAAAATGAATTTACCTTTTTTATCTCTGAAGAGCCTGCAAAAAATGTCAAATAGATTTAAAAGGCATAAATATCACACTTACAAATCTATCTTTCATCATGGATTTATAAAATTGATTATTAACACAATTCTTCAGAAAAGGGTAGAACCTGGGAACACTTTTTGTTTTGGTCAGGTATTTATACTCAACAAGAAGGTCATCCCAAGAAGAGGATAATGAAAAAACAACATTGCCTTGCAAAGAGATTAAAGAGAGAAATAGTTGAGGAGCTGGTGAAAGACAATATTCAAGAAGAATATTCAGTTCAGAAATTCAAATACTATGTATGAAGAGAGCAAAAGAGCAATCAATGAAAATCAAGAGAAATTTTCAGAGAATATAGAAGAAAGTCATAGAGTTGATACAAAGAAAAAACAGGGTAAAATTTCTTTAGAACAGAATCAAAATATCACAGATGTACAAGAATATACAATGGAGTTTCCTATTACAGACAATTTGAAAGTTGTGTTGTAGGTACAACATATCCCATGTCATTTTGACACGGGAGGCCAATTGCACATATGAAGATTACTTGGTAAGACTCTTCGTAATATTAAAGGGATTCATTAAGATTTTTATTTGACTCTTGCGATTCCTTAACTTAACCAAATTTCCAAAAAATATATGTTTGATTTCTTTATTTTTAATGTAGAAAGATTGGGTTTTTGTTTGGATTCTTTTCTCCATCCCGCATCCCGCAACCCGCAAGTTGTGGAATGCAGGAAACTTTTTAGTTGATATTTCATTTTTCAAACCCACATCCCACATCCCGCAAATGAAGGATGCGAGAGAGTTTTCATATGTGTTTACTTTAGTCAACCCGCATCCCGCAAGTTGTGGAATGCAGGTTGTGGGTTTATCATTTGTTTACATTTTGGATTGTGTGTTTCTGCATCCCCCATCCCACATCCCGCAAAATGCAGAAAGTGGAATGTAGAACTGATTGAATAATTTTTGCTATTTTTATATTCCGCACTATGCATCCCGCAAGTTGCAGAATGCGGGTTGCAGAATGATTAATAAACTTACAATTTCATTTTTGATCCCGCATCCCGCAAAACTGATACTGGTCGTTCTTTTTACACTCATCTAATGGTCTATATTAGTTCTCAAAAATTATAAATATGATAGTTTTGTTTACAATTTTACTGTTTTACTACTGTAATTTATTCTGCTGTGTGATTTTACCTCCGTATTTTACCACGCGATTCCAACAGTGTTTACTAAAGTTTCACGTTGGTTACCAAGTCACTTTCTCACAATTTCAATTGTTTATTGTTTTCCTATAAAATTTAGTCTTAATTTCTTGTACAAATACATGGTGTTAGCACTCAGAATGTCCCCAGGTTGTAAAAGGTAAATCCCAAGGTAACAACAAAAACCACTTTAGAAAGAAACTGGATTTTCTTTCCCAAGAGGGATCTCTCAAATACAGATTTAACAAGACCAGACATAAATCAACAATCAAAGATTATATAGATGGTTGAAACAATACACATAACCATTGGGCAATGGAGTCACATACACATAAAGATATCACAAAGACATATGCATGAGATTTCATCAAAGGCAAGATAACCATTCAATCACAGTCATTCATTTAATTTCAGGTGGGGCAGAAGAGATAATGAACAGTCCATCAATAGAGAGCATCAAAAGATGAGTTCTATATCAACTTTAGCAGAAACATTCATAGAATATCCATTAGAGGAAATTTCAACTCAAAATGGGCCTCCTCAAATGAACTAATAGAATAATAATTAAAATAATAAAATAATATTTATTAATTTTGGAGGAAGAAAAGAAAAAAACTACTTTTTTGTTTCTATTTTTGACATATCTCCCCGTGTTTTTACTCAAATTTAGATCAGGAGAGCTCATTGGATGCAGAATTAAATTCTGCATCCAACGAGTACCCACTCGGCATACTTTTGACAGATCCCGCTACCCCAAAAACAATAAATACCTGAAAAAATGTAATGATGATGTCATCATTACATTTTTTCAGGTATTTATTGTTTTTGGGGTAGCGAGGTCCATCAAAAGTATGCCGAGTGGGTACTCGTTGGATGCGAAATTTAATGTCATCATTACATTTTTTCAGGTATTTATTGTTTTTGGGGTAGCGAGGTCCATCAAAAGTATGCCGAGTGGGTACTCGTTGGATGCGAAATTTAATGTCATCATTACATTTTTTCAGGTATTTATTGTTTTTGGGGTAGCGAGGTCCATCAAAAGTATGCCGAGTGGGTACTCGTTGGATGCGAAATTTAATGTCATCATTACATTTTTTCAGGTATTTATTGTTTTTGGGGTAGCGAGGTCCATCAAAAGTATGCCGAGTGGGTACTCGTTGGATGCGAAATTTAATGTCATCATTACATTTTTTCAGGTATTTATTGTTTTTGGGGTAGCGAGGTCCATCAAAAGTATGCCGAGTGGGTACTCGTTGGATGCGAAATTTAATGTCATCATTACATTTTTTCAGGTATTTATTGTTTTTGGGGTAGCGAGGTCCATCAAAAGTATGCCGAGTGGGTACTCGTTGGATGCGAAATTTAATTCTACATCCAACGAGCTCTCCCAATCGAAATTTGAGTAAAAACACGGGAAGATATGTCAAAAATACAAACAAAAAAAGTAGTTTTTTTTATGATACCTATCCCCAAATTTATATTAAAAAAGTGTTTAAGACCTATACGGTATTTCAAATTTAAAGCAATTTCATTGGCTAACACATGATGACATGGAATTTGAATAAAAGTTAAAAGGCCCATTTTGAGTTGAAATTTCCTCTAATGTGAGACAATGATCAGAGCATAAATAATATGAATTCCAACCATTCAACACTATGTTTCAGATACGAAGAAAAACAATATGGAGTTTAACACTGGAAAAACGATCACAAAGGAAGGGAAATACGGACTGCAATGTAAACAGCACGAGAATATCTGATAACCGCATGCATTCATCTTTGTTATTCAAAAATATATGTCTTTAGAAAATATTTATCAACAAGATGGGTTCCAACCCCCATCACATAAAGTAAATGCAATGATATACATAAAGTAATTTCTTCTTCCAAGAAGATTTATAACTGAATAAACTACGTAATCAAAGTCTTGTAACTATATTCCTAACTCCTAGGAATAAACTACTTGCTTCGATCCTAACAGATTATTAAATTAAATCAACTCGGTGACAAGGCACGTCCAAGCGGCTCCTTAGCGCGCAACACCTGTTTTCATGAATGAAGGATGTACTTTGTCTTTCCAAATCTTTCTATGGCTCTCCATTGCTCTGCACTTGAAATATCATATTCAATCATCTCCCGAATAGACACCTCTAGCTCCATGTAGGCTTCATAAGACACTTTCGGCAACCCTCCCCTGATGATCAGGAATTTCTATAATATCTCAAAATATTCTATCAACTTATCTACGATGACTTTCCTTGTTAGCCCTTTTTCGAAATTGTCAAATTTAGAATGATCCATATGGCTTCGTACCAATAGGCTATGATAATGCTCTTGAGAAAACATTCGTCCCTTCTCGTCCCAAAAGGAAGGCAGGCCATCTTCAAAAAATTCTTTAAAATCCTGTTTGAAGTCATTAACCTGGGAGATCATTTCATCAGTTTTGTCCTGTCCTGTCTTCATTAGATGATGTTTATGAATAAATCATTTTTCCCACAGTACCATTGCCACTCTGTCCTTGACTCCTATGTCATGTAATTTTTGGTATGTTAATTAATTTAAGAAATTTAATGCATTTTGAGCCGTGCCAAGGGGTTTCCTCTCCATAGTTTCATTCACTAACTTCAATCTTTGATTGGCCAAATTGATCAATATGCTTTGATCATCAATGAAGTTCAAACACTACCTGAACTTGGTAATTTCTACGGATAATGTATCCCAAATTATGTGCTTTGCTCCCTGGAAAGGACCCTTTCCTATGTTCCTTTCTTTCAATTCATTGATTTTCTTCTATAGCTGACTTTTATCTTGAAATATCTTATTCTTATTTTCAGTTACTTTGGCTAGCTCAGATTTGACTTTTTCATTTTCCTCCTTTAATTCTCTTATCTCTTCATCTTTCAGGCTGACTTGGGACATGGGCACTAGTAAGTCATCTGCAAAAAAATCATTTAAAGGTTTTTCAATATTCACAATAGTTAAGTCCTCATCGGTGGGATTTTGGCTCATTAGTTCCTCCATGATTTCTTTTTCTTCATTTTGATCCCTTTTCAGCAGTGAAATCTGTGCTATTAACTCATTCCGTTCTGCTTGCCACTTATCCTTTTCTTCTCATAATTTTACAGACTTTCCTTTATAATCCATCATATCCTGATAAATCATGTCCTTTTTCTCTTGTAATGCTAATAATTCAGATGATTGAACATGTTCTGTACTTGGGATCTTCAGCCTTTTCTTCAATACCTGGAGGGCGTTGTCTTTTTCTTCTAGGAGTCTTCTGATTGCATGGGTGTTACTTGTTTCATTCCCTGAGTTTATGAGGTCTGCTTGTAGCTTTTTTATTTGAATGGAATTAGCTTTATTTTCAACTTTCTCATGTTTTAACTGAACTTCCAATTTGTCTACCAAAACTTGTATTTTATTAACTCTCACCATAGCATGCTATAAATCTAAATAAATAATGTCTCCCGTTTGTTTATGTAATTGTATTTTATCTGGTACACTAATATTTTCTAACCTTAATTCCATTTCTGACAACTTCTTATCACTTACCATGGCCAATTTAAAAGTATTTCTTTCTACGTCCTGGGTAGAAATCAAAGAAGTTTTTGGATTGTTTAAACTTCTCACCCGCGGGAGTAGATTCCTCGTTTCTTATAGGGACTGCTTTTGCTTCTCCACATAACTAGTCATGAGATGTTCTTTAGACTTGAAAACTGGGCCTAATTCTGTATTATCTACACCTTCAAAATAAAATTGACTCACCTGTACAAACTTTGTAGGAACCAAAACAACTCTTTTTAAATCATCTGAAATAATTTCACTTAAAACTATATCATCTTGAAACAACTTGGCCTTTTTATGTGAACCATCCTCATCTATCTGCATAATTTCAACTCTAGAAATAATTCTTTTAACTAAAATATTGGAAACATTTGTCACTTGAGGTACTGCAACCGGTCTACTGCTTGTATTTTGATCACATCCTGGAATTTCCATAAAGTGAAGCAAATTGGCTACTTCATTCAGACCTTCAATAACTTGATGGTCGAATGGCTTATTTTTGTTAGCTTGTTTTCTCAGGGAAATTATATGATAAGGGTCATAATTTACCCTTTGCTCCCTTTGAAAATCCATGCTTTCCAACAATTTCTCTATGAACACTAGAGCACCTTTATTTTTAAAAATAAAAGAGCCAACTTTAAGAGGGAACTTGATATTGGAATATTTCTTAAAAGCTCCAAAGTGTTATTCTTCTGCATGCACTCTCTGTCTCATATACTCCAATGAAAAAAATCTAGGAGTAAGGAAAGCAGGCAGCCTATAAGGCTCTACAGTAAAACCATATATTCTCAAAACGGTGAAATCCCTATCTAAAAAATAATCTCTGACCCTATCCTCAGGTGAGGATTGCATAATGCTTTTCATTTCTTCTAATACCTGGGGAAACACTTCATCAGACAACATCCTGTATATTTCTGACATGATAGAATTTTCAAATTCAAACATGTTGATTTTCTTGGGCAAATCTGAAGAGAATATGGTACTTAAGAACTGCAGTTCGGTGACATTCGAACATAGTAACATGTTCAACAAATAAGTTTGAAACTTAAAAAACCTGAATTTTGGAAACTCACTCAATTGGAGATGTATAGCTTCTGCTAGATATTTGTCTAGACTGAAGACATGAACTTAATGAGACTCAGGACTCATCGAACTCATTTTTAATACGAAGCCCAAGATGACTTCATTGATATGACAATCATCATCTATACCCAAGACTTGATAGACTAAGGACACAACTAATTGAACTTCATCTCTGAAAATGTGGACATGATATGGCAGAAAAAGACCATCTAGTGACTGACCTTTGTTCAAAATGCTAGACAAGAATTTGCAATGAACCTTAGTTTCACCATTTTTGTACACTTCAGCTAAAACGGACTCGTTTACAGGCTCACGACTATCGGGGTAGTTGTCCGGCAAGTTCAGGTTTTCACAAATGGCCTTGGCATCAATTTTACACAGTATCCTAGACGTAGAATGACTTACAATAACTCTCTGAGAAGAAGAATAGTTAACTCCACACCACTCGGCAAACTCGGGAAAATGCAGGGTCTGATCAACAGAAAAATGATACAAAAATGATTGACAAGCATTTAGAATGTCATTACCCTATGAATTGTATTGTCATAATCTCTCTTTGTTGACTGATACACTTCCCACAGATAAGAAAGGATCACACACCCCTCTATCCCTGTCAACCAGGTATTCTTCTCTCTCATCCAAAATACAGTTAAACCCTTGTAAATCTTTCCTTTTATCCATAATAAAGACAACAATGGTAATTCAGCGGATGAATTTTGGGTATTCAAGACTTACCAGTTACTATGGCCGCATATATCCGACGTTCACTGTTAAAGGGTGGTGAGCGAGCAGTCCTTCTCATTCGTCCAACGCAAATAAAAAATAGTTCTCCAAACAAGTCAACTTTACTTATATAGGAGCCCACTCTGGAGGCCCCCTTTAGTGGTTTTCGCCAAACTACTTTTGCCCGCGGAATGCACCACAAACTACCACGTGTACCATGGTTTCCATTTCGCTACCACCTTTTGTCTCCAATCATCGCGCAACTTTCCACTCCGAATCCGTCAACAACCATTGATGAATTTTACCTTTATATCCCAGCCGTAGGATGAGGCTACATGTACCCATTCCGCTGGGATTCTCCGTTTTATCAAACGTGCAAGTCGACGCAGCGAGCTTCACGCTGGCCGTAGATTTGGTCGAGCTAGATTTGTGACCGTTGATCTTGATATCTCGTTGAATACCTCCGTATTTCCTTATCTTCCTCACATCTTCATAAGGCAGACACATTGTAAGCCGTCGATCTCCATTTCTTTGCTTTACGTCGTTGGATCCCATGATAATTCATCGCTTTCGCACCCCTTATCACACTTTCACACTATTATATTTAACCAAAGTTCTCAAACAACCATTATTTCTTCTTTACCATGGTCCCTTCAACCCTCTGCTAGGTAGAGGTGTTAACACATGGCAACATCCAAAACCCCTAGATTTACCAGGAGTAAAAATCTTCAGAAGAACATGTTAACCAAAGAACCGAACTTTGGTGTCTTTTTTGATACTAGTAGCCAAGTGACTAAAACTTATCATTTGGATTGGTCTTGGGTTTACTCTATCTTTGATAACCATGACCTCTCATATTTCTAGAGTGACCGACTTGTTTATGAGAGAATTAGAGATTCTGGCCTACATATGATAGCTACAGGACTAGTCATCCTACCTTATAATGATGTCGTTAGATGGATTATAGACCACACCAATGTGAAAGATCATTCTTTCAATTCCAATACTGGGTCTTAGCTAGCCAATTTTCGCTCTGAAACCTTTGTCAGGATTTATGCTCTTAAACCTTTTACATAGCTCCTTGATGCAGGCTTTGTTAAAGCTGCCAAATCCAAATTCAATTTCGACCAAATACTTAAATCCTAGATGACTAAACCATTCAAGTTTTCCAAGAGGAAAGATGAATTATACCCCATCGAATGGTTTAAAGAACCTTATTCCCTGCTTGGAATGATGTTATGCAGTCTTTATGGTCTCCCCAACTATTCTTTCTTTAAAGAAAAATGGTCTCCCATCGCTCATCATATTATAACTATGGGTGAATCTTTCCCCTGGGCCTCAATCCTGCACTTGAACTTAAAAATGCCATTCAAGAGTTCTAGAAAGCCACTGCTAAGAAAAAGCCCAATTTTTATCTTACTGCCTTCATTGTGGACATATTCTATGTTGAATTCCATTACCCTAATATGGGATGGAGTTGGGAATTACCAGCCCCCCTGCCCCCCCCCCCCCCCCAAGAGCATATTTATCATTCTGAGCTCTGGGATAGCAACTATGTGGCTAGGTTTTATGATATATGTGAAAGTTTCCTCGACCGGGTGTATTTTCTTATTTTCAAAAAAGAATCCCCCGCATTCTCACTGAAAGCAAAAGCTCTCATAGCCACTAGGGGAGACTGGTATGTTGGTGAATCATTCACCTATATCAAGGTTTATGGTAGCAACACTATTCACATGTTGTCTAAGGTCATGCCGGACAGGTGGGTCCTAGAAGAGATATTATTTCAGACATCTGTGGAATAGCAGGTTAAGGACTATTTCAAGACTTCATAGCAGATAAAGCAGAAGCTGAATAGAATGACTTCAGCGCTAGATACTCAAGAATTTGTAACCTCTCAGTCAACTGAAATTTCCCAGGTAACCACTGTGGATGAAAAGACTCAACCTGAACAAACTCAAGTTGAGTACAAACCTTTAAAGAAGACGAAGATCTCCATTCATGTTCCTACTATTGACTCGACTCATTCATAGGAAGAGGAGGAAATAATTTCTCTAGTGCCTATTACTGTTGAGACTGGTAATGATTTCCAAAATCTCACTAATGGTAGCATTGGTAATCTTCCGTCCCCTCTTCCTCGGTCTCAACCTTCTTGGCAGTTGGCTCCCTCTTCTTCTGCAATACTTCTTTCATCAATAATGGCTTTATCATCATTTTCTGATGGTTATGTTGTGACACCTTTTATGTCTGAGCTCTATCAAAAGGCCAATATATTACCCGAATCAATCACACATGTTCCTCTAGATATGCCTATTCCTTCATCTATTGTGCCTCCAGTTTTCAAAACCCCTTTACATATCCCTTCATTTAGCTCAGCGTCATCTCCTATGTCTGAGAAAATTACAACAATGTCACCATCATCATTACTCAAAGCCACTACTATGCAAATTACTTCTGTGGAAGCTTCTGTTCATGACATTTCTTCAGCCCCTGAAGTAACTCTTGCTCATAATGTTACTCCTTGCCCTACTACCTCTCATATCAATATGTCTATGCCTTCTCAAACAACAACTCAAACTTCATCTTTGATTTCCACAAGCATTAGCATACCCCCTATTGATGAGGTCAGAGATGAGTTCAATCAATACTTTGTGGTATCCTTGGGTGAATATAGATATAGTAAAGATGATAGATCAGTGGTGAAGCGGGGTAAGAAGAGGAGAAGAGATCAAAATGATATGGATGTGTCAATGGTAAATGAAGTTGTATGGACACAGCAATCAAGTGGCCCACAATCCTATGCTACAGATGCAACTTCTGTTCTAGGAGCTTTCATAGGTGCCAATCTAGATGCTATCAATTCTTTGAGTGGAGAGTTTGATAAACAAAAGGTAGAAATTTTTAGTTTGGAAGAAGCACTAGAGTAGCTCAAGAAACAACACAAGCCCAAACAGGTTGAAAAGACTCAACCTGAACAAACCCAAGTTGAGGACAAACCTTTAAAGCAGACAAATATCTCCATTCTTGTTCCTACTATTGACTTGACTGATTCAGAGGAAGAGGAGGAAAGAAGTTCTCATGTGTCTGTTACTATTGAGACTGGTAATGATTTCCAAAATCTCACCAATGGTAGAAATGGTAATCTTTCATTCCCTCTTCCTCGGTCTCAACCTTCTTGTCAGTCTGCTCCCTCTTCTTCTGCAATACTTCTTTCATCAATAATGGATTTATCATCATTTTATGATGGTTCTATTATGACACCTTTTATGTCTGAGCTCTATCAAAAGCCCACTATATTACCCGAATCAATCACACTTGTTCCTATGGATATGCCTATTCCTTCGTTTGTTGTGCCTCCAATTTTCAAAACATGTTTACATGTCCCTTCATTCAGCTCAGTGTCATCTCCTATGTCTGAGAAAATTACAACAGTGTCACCATCATCATTACTCAAAGCCACTACTATGCAAATTTCTTATGTGGAAGCTTCTGTTCATTACATTTATTCAACCCCTAAAGTAACTCTTGCTCAGAATGTTACTCCTTCCCCTGCTACCTCTCATATCACTATTTTTATGCCTTCTCAAACATAACTCAAACTTCATCTTTGATTTCCACAGGCATTAGCATACCCCCTATTGATGAGGTCAGAGATGAGTTCAATAAATACTTTGTGGTGTCCTTGGGCCAATATAGATAGAGTAAAGCTGATAGATCAGTGGTGAAGCTGGGTAAGAAGAGGAGCAGAGATCAAAATAATATGGATGTGTCAATGGCAAATGAAGTTGTATGGACACAGCAATCAAGTGACCCAGAATCCTATGCTATAGATGCAGCTTTTGTTCTAGAAGCTTTCATAGGCGCCATTCTAGATGTTGTCAATTCTTTGAGCAGAGAGTTTGACAAACAAAAGGTAGAAATTTTCAGTTTGAAAGAAGCACTAGAGCATCTCAAGAAACAACATGGGGCCAAACAGAATGAACTTCAAATGAATAATTTTACTCTCAAACAAGAACTGCAAATAGAAAAGGATGATAATGCCACCTTGGTTCATAAAGTTGTAGTGTTAGAAAGGAAAAATGAATATGCAACTGCAAGTGCAGCTTCATCCTCATTTAATAAATTTTCTCAAGAAGAGTTTAAAGATATTGCCATTAGAACTAATAGGGAACACTCTGATTTGGTATGTGACTTATTTAAAACTCTAGATGATATATTTTAAACTCTCATGGTGTTTGACAAGATGTCTATGTTCTGGAAGACATGATTGAGAAAAGACAATAGGCCTCAAAAGCTAATGATGAGGTCACAGATTGGCAGAGGTACATGAAAGAAAAGCCTAATAATATCACTCTTGTCACTACTTTTTAGTTTAAAAGAGACAAAAATATTTTGAGAGCTTGGGAAGACTTGGATGATACCATAGTTGAAGCCATAAAGAAAGCTCAGGCTATCTGCAGCAGAATATGGTATGCAGTTGACAATATCATGATGGAATTATCCTTCCCTACCATGACGCTTATTGAAAAGGCAGGTCCACCTGGACTTATGATTGAGAAAGTAGAGCAACGAAGGGAAGACCTGTTAGAATAATCAACCCATAGTATTTACCCACTTAGACATTATTTCATTTATTTTGTCTTATTTTCCTAGTCCATGAGTCCCACCATGTGCAAGTTGTCAATTGCCTATCCATAGAGGTCAAACTTGCCATTATTGACTCATGGAGCGCTTTGGAAAGTCCTGGGAATCAAATCTGATTTATTCCTGGCCTCCTAGGCACCCTTCTGCTTTTTCTGCTTTATTGACTGCTTTTCCAGTTTTTAAAGCACATAAGGAAAGCTAGACTAGGTGAGGTGAACTTGTTTTATTCCCCTTTCATCCTCCACTCTTTCCTCCATGCAAAAGCATGTATGAGCTTCCATTTGACCACTCTTTATCTTGCCCATGTGCCCTTGCTAATTCGTGGGGTCCTTGATAGATTTGGGATCATCTTTTTACACCTATGGGGGATTTGCCTATTTTGGGTAAGCCTGCTTTATGCTAGATTTGGATGCTTCCTTATGCATTATATTTTCTCATGTATTATATATATTCATCAGCCTATGTTATTACAGGGTTGGCTATTGTACACTCAGTTAATATAATTTTGTGTTACAGCTCCATATTCAGTCTCCATTGTTGATAATTTTGCATGATCAATTGTTAATTGTTGTGGGTGAAATTAATCTACTGCAGGCATGAATTTATACATGGTATCAGAGCCATTGTAGGTTTTTACTCTCCTCCAAAAATTGTTTTGCAGGTTCGACATCAAGACTGGGAGCCTTCTACCGCAGCCGGGATAGATTTTCTAAAGCTATGGATTCACAGAAAACTATCCTCACTCCCTTCAACTATTTTGAATGGAAAGCAGAGATGGAGATCTTATTGAGATCGAAAGGCCTCTACAGGGTGACTATGGCTACAGAAGTAGAGCCCAATGCTGCTGTAGAGAAGATCAAATGGCACAATCGGAGAGATGAGGCCTATGGCCTCCTATGTCTCAGTATTTCCCGAGACCTCCTTTTCCATATCGATGGATTGACTTCACCAGATCAAGTATGGGAGAAAATTTCTGAACTCTTTGGAAAGACAGATGAGATGAGGGGACACCAAATCGAAAATGAATTGATTTCCCTGAGTCCCAGTAATTTTGAATCCCTGCAGCTATATTTCTCCAAGTTCAAAGCACTAGTTTTGCAGCTGAAACAGTGTGGTATTGAAAAGAAATATGAGCAGCTCGTATTGTCCATCCTCTCGAAGCTAGGGCCTGATTATTCATTCTTTGTTTCGACCTTATATG
>LPNX010728894.1:100729-155561 GCA_001517045.1 Pseudotsuga menziesii | reverse complement strand
ATAATTTTGTGTTACAGCTCCATATTCAGTCTCCATTGTTGATAATTTGCATGATCAATTGTTAATTATTGTGGGTGAAATTAATCTACTGCAGGCCTGAATTTCTACAAGACCAAGAGGAGAAAATCAAGGAACTTTACCACATCAACATACACGATGTAGAGCAGTTAATCAAACAACCATTTGCAGTACAAGGCAAGATCCATGTCTACATCCGAGTTTTGCATAAGTTGGATAAGAATGAGGTCGAATATTATAAGTGTAATGCTCAAGTTGGGATAGAATCTGCCACTTATTCTGATATCGAGGAGCCGCTACGAATTTGAAGGGTGTCGAAATATTTCTTAGGATATTAGCCTTGTTTAGGTTTTTGATCCCCTTTAGGGGGGATTATATTGTTTGTAATAATTATTTAAGTGAAAGATATCTAATGTATCAAGGACTTTTGACTTTTGGAAAGGGGATACTGATACAAGGGATTGAATAATGCTTCATTTTTTTCCAAGGTTTTGTGTAATTTGTTACAGAGAATTCTTAATAAATACAGTGTTGCAATTCTTATCTCTTGTACTTGATCTAACAAATTTCTTTGACAGGTTTTAGTTTTCTTGTTCCAAATGCGCAGATAGTACTATGAGTCATTTTTAATTGATTAATGTGTTTATTTAACTCTGATTTGTCTCTGTTATTTATTAACGCATTGATAAAGATTCATAAAATTTCTTCTATGAACTGTCTGTATCTCTTTTTGCAAATGGTTCAGCAGTAAAAGTTTTATAGCTTATAAGTTGGTTTTTCAACTAAATTGAACACCTGCAGGTTATCTTGAATGGTTTAATTCTGATTTACTGTTATTTAATTATTACTAAACAATTGTAATCTCAACAAGTACATTTTTCTCTTATTTACATTTTTGTCAATATGATGAATTGCTTGTTCTTCACACAGCTCAAGACAACTCGTAATCTTTCCAACATCTTTTTAGAGTAGTTCAAATTTGGATTAAGTTCATCTTCCTAGTTATGTTTAAGTTTGCCTTTTTCTTTTCTCAACTCTTTGTTTTCCATTCTGGAAAATAGATCCACTCTAGATCAAATCCACCCATAAGCCAGCGGAGGAGACAAAAATATCTATGGGGGATTACCATACCAAACATCTCGAGGATAGAACAATACCTTTGTGGGATTGTTTGAAGCCTTTGGCTAGGTTTTCTCTGTGTTTTGTAAACCTTAAACACCCTCATCAGCCACATACACAGTTGGGGCTTAAACAAATGGTGCTAAAAGGATGGTCATCACAACATGCCTAAATGAAACACTCGCACACCTCCTCTAGTAAGAGATCCAATCCTTACTCATAGTCACATTAGCATGTCTACCTCAGGGGAACAAGTAGATCAAGTTTCAGACACTGTTCCAGTTACCCCTGGACAATAACAGGCTACCCCATCAGACAGATATGTGCTCATATAACCAATCCTAGGGCCCATCTCACTTGACCAACTGTTGAAGGGTAATTCCCACAACGTTGCCAAGTTTAGAAGAAAATTCGTTGAATATCATCCTACTCGAGATTTTACCTGAATCAGTAATCAATATAGTCCAAGCCTAGGTGATCAAAACACTGAAAGACATAGCGACCTTTTCAGTGAGCCACCCACTCCTGAATTACATCTAGGTGCCTTGTTTCAGGAGTTGACAAATCCTAGACGTAACATCCGAGCAGGAGGGTCAACTCCATCTTCTCCTTCTTCTTCATCTTCATCTGTCGAATCGTTAGATTTTGAATCTTTAGACTCCTTAGCAAAATCTATTCTGATGGCTGACGAACAACACAACAAGTCATGGTTAGATGGGGATGTCGTGTCTGTTTTAGGCGATCAGCACATATTTCCTAAAAACCTCAAGAAGTGGCTTCTAAAATTTAAGGGCCATATGATAAGATTCCTATGGAATACCACATAAAATCCTTCATGCAAGCCATTAGACTTAGAAGTGTTATCCATGAAGATGTGGTGTGCAGAATGTTCACTTACACATTCAAGCGAAAGGTGTCAACTTGGTATTTAGCCTTAGAAGCCAGTTCCATCCCATCATGGGATGTATTCTTTGAACCCTTCACTCAAAATTTTGGGGATGATAAGACCCTAGAGGAATTGGTCATAGATCTCTCTTCCATGAAAACTAAGGGTAAAGAAAGAGTCAAAGACTACAACCACCGGTTTTCATATTTAAAGAATAGGATCCCGAATATAGTACCTCCTGTTGAGGAATTACTGGTAGCATACTATATTAAGGGTATCCTGGCCCAAATAGCCATGTGGGTCAAAAGGGCCCGTAAAGAGTCCTTGCAAGATGCCTTCTCCAAAGCCATACAGGTCGAAAGAGACATGTTCTGTCTCAAAGACAACTCTAACACCGCATCTGAACAAGCATCTACCTCACACAGGAAAAGTGACACCTCCACTAAACCCACTGCTACTAGTCAAGATCCATTCAATATGAGTGAAGTGAGGAAGCCCCTTTGATGAATGTCTAATGAGATGGTATATCTTAAGAAAATAAGCAATGAAAACCAACCGAACAATAGGGGATTCAATAGGCCACCTTTTAGGAGGCCAAATCAACCTCTGAATCCCAGCGAGGTGTTCACCTCAGAAGAGATATTCTTTGTCTTGAAAGCCTTAGATTTTTTAACACCAGACATTCCTAAATCCTCTAAAGATCAGTCCACTCAAGATTCACAACCTCCCCAAGAGGAAGAGGAAGATGACCAGCAAGTCAGCTCTGTGAGCTTCTTTTAAGAAGAAGATGATGATATGGCTTTTAATCTCCAACACACACACAATACCAAGTCTAAAGGGTCACCTCCATAGGAAGCAACGCCTCTAGCACAGACCCCTAGAAAGGTAAGGCTCAAGTCCAGAAGGACACTCTCATTCCTGAGCCAGAATACAACTTGGTCGAGGATCTTAAGAGAGTCAAAGAAAACATATATTTATTTGATCTTCTTAAAATCCATTCTATAAGGGATCATTTACCTAAAAGCATGATTATAAAGCAACCCCGAGAAGCTCAGAATAATAATATTGACTCCACTTCCCGTCCAAACCATCCTAAGCCTGGAAGCAAAGGTACTCCTCCCTTCTTACTCACCTTTAAAATCCTTAACAAAAATGTGGATAACTGTATGGTAGACTTAGGTGCTTCATCCAATGTTATGCCCATTTCTGTATGTAAGAAGCTTAATGCCACCTATGAAAATTTTCCTATTCAAATTGTGCAATTAGATAGATCCAAGGTTAAAGTGGTATGAAGGCTGAGAAATGTTCTTCTTAGAATATCTGCAGATCCTCGGATTCACCAAACAGTCGATATTGTGATTTTGGATATTCCAGAGACCTATCGTATGTGGCTAAGTTGGGATTGGTCCGAGAAACTTAAAGGTTACTTTGCTACTTACTAGTCTCATTTGTGGTTGCCTCTTAATAGGCAGCCTAAGAAGCTCAAAGTTGACAGAGAACCTTTCATGAAACAAACTATAACTGATCTCGATGGTTCCAACGAATCTGTCTCCTTCTTTAACAATCAAATTGAGCATTTCACATTTGACACTTTCTTTGGAGACTTACCTGCTGATGTATCACCAATAAAGAATGAGTAGAAACACTCTCAGGTAACTCATCTTACATTTATCCCATTCTCTAGTACTGTTGTTCATAATGTATATAATGTAAATACCAACTTCAGAATTGACCCTATAGTTTGGACCTTGTTTTTTTATGGCTCCGGGTCAAAGGAGGGAGCAGGCGTAGGATGTGTGCTAATTGATCTGAAAGGAATCAAAATGATGATCGCCTGTAGGTTGGAATTTGAATGCACCAATAACGTTGCGGAGTACAAGGATTTGGTCCAAGGTCTTAGGAAAGGTGTCGATATGGGAGCAAAAGCAATTGAATGTGTGGGAGACTCAGAAATTATAGTGAAACAAGTATGCAATCAAATACATTATTTGTCTCCACGCTTAGTAAACTATTAGAAATTGATCAGGGATATGACTAATTCCTTTTCAACATTTAACATTAAATCTGTTCTTAGATCACAGAACTTTGATGCATATCTGTTAGCCTATACTGCATCAAGGCTAATTATGCCTGAAGGTTTGTCTCCACAAACTTTCTCTATTGAATTGATGTACAAACCCTCTATACCTAACAACGTCATGAGTTGGAAGGTGTTTGATGATGACCATCAAATAATGGACTTCTTGTCAGCTCAAAATACCTTTGAAGGTATGGCAATCGATGAAGCTGATCATGAGAAGTCTCTATCTAATCCTTCCAACATTATCCCCAATTCTATCATCAGTCTTGAAAATTTCTATGATTTACAGGATAAATTTAGGCAGACCACCAATTGCAAGACTCAGAGATCAATCCTGAATTACGCTTCTGTTAACCTTGGATCAGAGCAAGAGCCTCGATGTATTAACCTTGGAATTCACTGCTCCTATGACGAATGGAGAAATTTCATTAAGATGTACAGGGAGTTTAAGGATGTTTTTTCCTGTACATATGATGAACTTCTAACTTTTGACAGTACTGTCATCCATCATAACATCCCTATGAAGCATGAGGTAAAGCCATATCAACAGAAATTGAGAAAAATGCACCCCTGCCTAGAACCTTCTGTCAAGAAATAACTTGACAAGATGCTCTCTGCTAGGATCATATTTCCCATCAAGCACACGCAATGGATAGCTAATTTGGTCCCTGTTCACAAGAAGAATGGGGAGATCAGACTCTGCGTAGACTTCAAGAACCTGAACCAAGCCTCTGAAAAGGAAAACTATCATGTTCCTCTGATCGAGCAGATCCTACAAAAGGTAGCCAGATCGAAGATTTTTTCACTTCTAGATGGTTTTTCTGGCTACAACAAGGTCCTAGTGGCACCCGACGACCAACTTAAAACTGCCTTCCAAACCCCTTGGGGAATGTTTGCATATAGACAAATGCCGTTTGGATTAATAAATGCAAGAGCCACGTTCCAGAGAGCTATGGACATATCTTTTAGGGGCTTGATACATAGCTCTATCATGGTTTACTTAGATGATATAACAATCTACTCTAAGAAACAACAGAATCATTTTTTTTCTCTACGACAAGTATTCGACAGATGCAGGAAATTATGCATTTCCCTCAATCCAAAGAAGTCCATCTTTGCGGTAACGGAAGGTAAGTTGTTGGGTTTCATAGTATCAAAGGAAGGTATGGTCATCGACCCAAAACACATTGACACAATCTCTAAAATCGGCCTTCCTAACTTTCGAAAGGAAACGCAGTCATTCTTGGGTAAGATTAATTGTGTTCGAATATTTGTTCCCAATTTTTCTCATGTAGTTAAACCCCTGCAGTTTTTAGTCAAAAAATATATACCCTTCAAGTGGTCCGAAGAACAAAAAAATACATTTGCTGAGATTTAGAAAATCATAGCAGAAGCACCTTCTCTCATGTTGCCAGATTTTAGTAAAGAGTTTATATTGTATACATTTTCTACTGAATTTTCCTATGCAACTATCCTAACACAGAAAAATCATGAGGACAGTGAGATCTCCATTTCCTTTATGAGTTCTACATTCAAAAGAGCTGAACTCAATTACTCCCATGTTGACAAGCAGGCCTAGAATGTATATAAATTAGTAAAGCACTATAGTCCTTATCTTTTCAAGTCAATGACCAAAGTGAGCGTTCCCTATACTGTCGTTCGCAACGTCCTCATCCAAAAGGAGTTGGGAGAAAAGAGAGCTCACTAGATGACCACCCTTCAAGAATATGATCTAGAGATCAAGCCTGCAAAAATAGTCAGAGGACAAGATTTATGTCAGCTCACCACCCAGTTAAACGATCCTGAACAGCAACACACTGATTGGGAGTAGGAAGAGGCTATTCCTACAGGTTTTGTGAATACACTTGAAACTGTTCCATCCAAATGGTATGATCACATCAAATTATTTCTTCATAATGGGTTTTCTCCTGAAACCATTGATCCCAAAAAACGTAGAGAATTAAGGCTGAAATATGCTCCTTATCAACTTATTGATAACATTTTGTTTAGGAAGAATTATGATGGAATATTTCTCAGATGCCTGGAAAAGGATCAGACTAATGATTTCCTGTTTCAATTTCACGCAGGGCCTGCAGGTGGAATTTTTCAGGTGATACAATGGCTCACAAAATCATCAAGGAAGGATACTACTAGCCTACCCTATTCAGAGACGCCCATGCATTTGTTTGAAAATGTGATTCTTTCCAGAAGTAAGCTGGCAGAGTCAAGAAACCTGCTTATCCTTTGTAGCCAGTAGCATTCCAATTCCCATGTCAGTAGTGGGGGTTGGATTTCGTCAGACCTATCAACCCTATATCCTCATTACAGCATAAATACATCTTGACAGCCACTAACTACTTTACAAGGTGGGTCGAAGCAGTCCCTTTAAGACTATGTAACACAAGCCAAATAATTTCCTTCCTAGAAAATCAGATAATCACCAGGTTTGGCACCCCCAAGTTTCTTGTTTTTTACAATGCCTCATACTTCTAGTCCATCGACTTGACCAGCTTCACCCTTGAAAAGGGTATCAAGCTTAAGTTTTTTGCTAATTACTATCCTCAGGGCAATGGGCTTGCGGAGTCCTCAAACAAGAACTTGATAAGCATTCTTAAAAAGATAGTGGCTTCACATCATAAGAACTGGCACGTCCAATTGTATTATTCTCTTTGGGCAGATCGAATCACACCAAAGGTAGCCCTTGGTAACTCCCCATACTGCCTTGTCTATGGCAAGAAATTTGTCCTACCTTCCAATATCACCATTCCTTCATTACTATTGGCCCAATCTATTCAAGGGAGTGACTCTTCCCCATTACAACAGAGGATTAATTTTCTGCTCAAGCTAGAAGAGGATAGAGAGAAAGCCAAGAATAATTTTTACCAACATCAACAGTTGGTTAAGAAATGGTTCAATGAGAGATATTCTTCAGATAGAGACTTCGCAATAGGAGATCTAGTGTTGAGGTGGGACAAACAACACAAGGATAACAAATACCACACCAAGTTTCAACATCTTTGGCTAGGACCATTCATTATTACAGAAAATATTGGTCCTAGTACGATTCAACTGCAAACACTCGAGGGGGTTGTTGACACCTATCCAGTGAATGTTTTTTCTGCTCAAGAAATATTTTGCTTCAAGAGGTCTTACAATCATGTATATAGGTTTTGTGTGTTACTTTCCTTTTATTGTTTGAATGTTTTTCTGATATTGGTAATTTTGGTAATATCTACACATTTGGCAATAATGAGCAGTCAGTTTTCTCAATATTCAATACTCTCAACTGAAACAGACCTGTCAGTTTCTATCTTTTCTAACTCATATCAGGATTTGTTATATTTGAATGATAACCATATTTATATAATTTTGTATTAATTCCCTCTCATCCAGGTTAACACCTTATACATGTTGTACTATGATGATGATATTTGTGGAAGGAAAGGTTCACCCTGTCTAAGGTCTCATTAGGGCACTATGGCATATCTTTATAGTCTAGTCAATCTTACTCTCTGGGATTCAGCAATGGCCATATTTTTTTTCATGTGGATTACAAGATGATGGGTCTCATCACGAGCCATCTCATTGGGTTCATAGGTGCTCAGTGGAATGGCATCTTTGCCATTTAATATGGGGAGATGGCTTCTAGCTCTCTGGAACATGGGATATCCTATCACAGGTCAGCCCACTCATGATATACAGAGCATCAGTGATTAATGATGTCTACACATGGACACCAAGCCATGGAAGTGTCTTGTAATTCATGTCTGACATTAAACCCCAATCACCCCCCAAAAAAGAAAGCATTGTACATCAGGAAGAGGGGTTCCTGTCTAAGGCCAGACTCACTATGATCATGGGATTGATTTTGGAATGAAACTATCACCAGATGGTTCCCAAGCCATGATAGTTGCTTTCAGCCATATAGATGGAAGATAAGAGGTCTCCTTACCGAGCTGACTTGTTCATTTTCTAGGTCAGGTTTGTGAATGGCACTGATCACCATAACATGGGGCAGTGGTCTTGTTTCATTGCAATCTTTCTTTTGCATTCTTATCAAAAATAAAAATAAAAAAAATAATTTAAAAAAAGGGGGGAAAATGATAAATGATGATTAAGAGGCCCTGTGTGAAAAACCAAAGTGGTAAAAGTCTGATTTTAGGTTCAGCTTTAAACTGCATGCCTATGTCAGCCTCAATTCAGATGACCCTATCATCCAATGACATTTGAATCAGAGTTGCATTTTATTTTATGACCATGGATGGGAGTGCATTAATAATTTCAATAGTTCTTAGTTGGTTACATTCTTATGTTAACATTTCTTGAGAGTTAATCATTTTCCCACTGACAGGTTTGATTGGAAAGGATTATTGTTTTGCAGAGATAACTGGTTCTTCTAGCCAGTCGCCATTTGTTGTAGGTACAACAGATCCCGTGTCATTTTGACACGGGAGCCCAATTTCACATACGAAGATTACTTGGTAAGACTCTTCGTAATCTTAAAGGGCTTCATTAAGATTTTTATTTGACTCTTAGGATTCCTTAACTTAACCAAATTTCCAAAAAATCCATGTTTGATTTCTTTGTTTTTAATGTAGAAAAATTGGGTTTTTGTTTGGATTGTTTTCTCCATCCTGCATCCCATAACTCGCAAGTTGTGGAATGCAGGAAACCTTTTAGTTGATATTTCATTTTTCAAACCCGCATCCTGCATCCTGCAAATGCAGGATGCGGGAGAGTTTTCATGTGTGTTTACTTTAGTCAACCCGCATCCCGCATACCGTAAGTTGCGGAATGCGGGTTGCGGGGTTATCATTTGTATACATTTTGGATTGCATGTTTCCGCATCCCACATCCCGCAAAATACGTAATGCAGAATGCAGAGCTGATTGAATAATTTTTGCTATTTTTCTATTCCGCACTATGCATCCCACAAGTTGTGGAATGTGGGTTGTGGAATGATTAATAAACTTGCAATTTCATTTTTCGTCCCACATCCCACAAAATTGATCCTGACCGTTCTTTTTACACTCATCTAACAGTCTGTATTATTTCTCGAAAATTACAAATATGATAGTTTTGTTTATGATTTTACTGTTTTACTGCTGTAATTTCTTCTGCTGTGTGATTTTACCTCCATATTTTACCACATGATTCCGATAGTGTTTACTACAGTTTCAGGTTGGTTACCAAGTCGATTTCTCACAATTTGAATTTTTCACTGTTTTCCTATAAAATTAAGTTTTAATTTCTAGTACAAATACATGGCAACATCCAAAACCCCCAGATTTACCAGGAGTAAAAATATTCAGAAGGACATGTTCACCAAAGACTCGAATTTCAGTGTCTTTTCTGATACTAGTAGCCAAGTGACTGAAACTTATCATTTGGACTAGTCTCAGGTTTACTCTATTTTTGATAACAATGACTTCTTCGATTTCTAGAGTGACCGACTTGTTTATGATAGAATTAGAGATTCTGGACTAAATATGATTACTGCCATACCAGCCATTCTACCTTATAACGATGCCCTTAGATGGATTATAGACCACGCCAATGTGAAAAATATTTCTTTCAATACCAGTACCAAGTCTCAGCTAGCCAATTTCTACTCTAAAACCTTTGTCGGGATTTATTCTCTTAAACCTTTTACAAAGCTCCTTGATGCAGACTTTGTTAAAGCTTCCAAATCAAATTCAGTTTTGACCAAATGCTTAAATCCTGGATGACTGAACCATGCAATTTTTCTAAGAGGAAAGATGAAATATACCCCGTCGAATGGTTTAAAGAACCTTACTCCCTGCTTGCAGCGATGTTATGTAGGATTTATGGTCTCCCCAACTGTTCTTTCTTTAAGGAAGAACAATCTCCCATCGCTCATCATATTATAACTATGGGTGAATCTTTCCCCTCGGCATCAATCCTATCACTTCAACATGAAAATGCCATTCAAAAGTTCCAAAAAGCCACTGCTAAGAAAAAGCCCAATTTTTATCTTACTGCCTTCCTTGTGGACATATTCTGTGCTGAATTTCATTACCCTAATATGGGATAAATTTGGGAATTACCACCACCTCCCATGCATATTTATCATTTTGAGCTCTGGGATAACAACTATGTGGTTAGGTTTTATGATATATGTGAAAGTTTCCTCGGCTGGGTGTATTTTCTGATTTTCAAAAAAGAAGCCCTTGCATTCTCACCAGAAGAAAAAGCTCTCATAGCCACTATGTGAGACTAGTATGTTGGTGAAATATTCACCTATATAAGGGTTTATGGAAGAAACGTTGCTCACATGTTGCCTAAGGTTGTTCCAGACAGGTTGGTCCTATAAGAGATATCATTTCAGACATCTGTGGAACAGCAGGTTAAGGACTATTTACAGAATTCAGAGCAGATGAAGTAGAAGCTAAATAGAATGAATTCAGCGCTAGATACTCAAGAAGTTGTAACCTCTCAATCAGCTGAAATTTCCCAGGTAACCACTGTGGTTGAAAAGACTCAACCTGAAAAAACTCAGGTTGAGTACAAACCTTTAAAGAAGACAAATATCTCCATTCATGTTCCTACTATTGACTTGACTCATTCAGAGGAAGAGGAGGAAATAATTTCTTTAGTGCCTATTACTATTGAGACTGGTAATGATTTCCAAAATATCACCAATGTTAGCAGTGGTAATATTTCATCCCCTCTTCCTCGATCTCAAACTTCTTGTCAGTCTGCTCCCTCTTCTTCTGCAATACTTCTTTCATCAATAATGGCTTTATCATCATTTTCTGAAGGTTCTGTTGTGACAAATTTTATGTCTGAGCTCTATCAAAAGGCCAATATATTACCTGAATCAATCACACATGTTTCTATGGATATGCCTATTCCTTCGTCTATTGTGCCTCCAGCTTTCAAAACCCCTTTACATATCCCTTCATTCAACTCAGTGTCATCTCCTGTGTCTGAGAAAATTAAAATAGTGTCACCATCATCATTACTCAAAGCCACTACAATGCAAATTAATTATGTGGAAGCTTCTATTCATGACATTTCTTTAGCCCCTGAAGTAACTCTTGCTTGGAATGTTACTCCTTGTATGGACACAACAATCAAGTGACCCACAATCCTATGCTACAAATGTAGCTTCTATTCTAGGAGCTTTCACAGGTGCCAATCTAGATGTTGTCAATTCTTTGAGCGGAGAGTTTGATAAACAAAAGGAAAAAAAATTCAGTTTGAAAGAAGCACTAGAGCAGCTCAAGAAACAACATGAAGCCAAACAGGATGAAATTCAAATGAAGAATGTTACTCTTAGAGAAGAGTTGCAAAGAGAAAAGGATGATAATGCCACCTTGGTTAAGAAAGTTGCAATGTTAGAAAGACAAAATGAAGATGCAACTGCAAGTGCAACTTCATCCTCATTTTCCAAATTTTCTCAAGAAGAGTTTAAAGAGATTGCCATTAGAACTAACAGGGAACACTATGATTTGGTATGTGAGTTATTTAAAACTCTAGTTGATATATTTGAAACTCACATGGTGTTTGACGAGTTGTCTATTGTTCTGGAAGACTTAAATTGAGAAAAGACAGCAGTCCTCGAAATCTTATGATGAGGTCACAAATTGGAAAAGGTACATGAAGGACAAGCCTGATAATATCACTCTTCTCACTACTTTTTAGTTAAAAAGAGCCAGAACTATTTTGAGAGCTTGAGAAGACTTGGATGATACCGTAGATGAAGCCATAAATAAATCTCAGGCTATCTTTAGTAGAAGATGGTATGTAGTCGAAAATATCATGATGAAATTATCCTTCCCTACCATGGCACTTATTGAAAAGGCAGGTCCACCTGGACTGATGATCAAGCAAGTAGAGAAATGAAGGGATGACCAAGAGGAGAAAATCAAGGAACTTGACCACATCAGCATACACAATGTAGAGCAGTTAATCAAAGATCCGTTTGTAGTACAAGGCAAGATCCATGTCTACATCCAATTTTGGCATAAGTTGTCTAAGAATGAGGTCAAAGATTATAAGTGTAATGCTCAACTTGGCATAGAATATGCCACTTATTCTGATATTGAGGAGATGCTACGAATATTAACCTTGTTTATGTTTTTGATCCCCTTTAGGGGGAATTCTATTGTTTCTAATAATTATTTAAGTGAATGATGTCTAATGTATCAAGGAATTTTGACTTTTGGAAAGGGGAGACTGATACAAGGGATTGAATAATGCTTTAGTTTTTTCCAAGGTTTTGTGTAATTTGTTACAGAGAATTCTTAATAAATACAGTGTTGCAATTCTTATCTCTCGTACTTGATCTAACAAATTTATTTGACAAGTTTTAGTTTTTTTGTTCCAAATGCTTAGATAGTAGTGTGAGTTATTTGTAATTGATTAATGTGTTTATTTAACTCTGATTTGTCTCTGTTATTTATTAACACATTGATAAAGCTTCATGAAATTTCTTTTATGAACTGTATTTATCTCTTTCTGCAAATGGTTCAGCAGTAAAAGTTTTATAGCTTATAAGTTGCTTTTTCAACTAACTTGAGCACCTACAGTTTATCTTGAATGGTTTAATTCTGATTTACTATTATTTAATTTTTATTAAACAATTGTAATCTCGGCAAGTACAGTTTTATATTATTTACATTTTTGTCAATATGATGAATTGCTTGTCCTTCACACAGCTCAAGACAACCCATAATCTTTCCAACATCTTTTCAGAGTAGTTCAGATTTAGATTAAGTTCATCTTCCTAGTTAGGTTTAAGTTTTCCTTTCTCTTTTCTCAACTCTTTGTTTTCCATTCTTGAAAACAGATCCACTCCGGATCAAATCCACCCATAAGCTAGTGGAGGATACAAAATTATCTGTGGGGGATTACCATACCAAATAGCTCGAGGATAGATCAATACCTACGTGATATTGTTTGAATCATTTGGCTGGTTTTTCTCCGTGTGTTGTAAGCCTTAAACACCCTCATCAGCCACATACACAGTTGGGGCTTCAACAAGTTGACAACCCATAGAGTTCAGATGAAAAATCTAAAGAATAGTCACTTGCAGTAGGATTAAAATGTGAGATGGTACAACTTTCAGCTGTTAAGTATCAAGGACAATCATTGGTAATTCTAGGAGGAGAAGAAATGATATGGAGACCTAAAACAAGAGAAAAAAACAAATAAGGCTTAACATGAAAAAGATTTTAAATCCAAAGTTTGCTAAAGAGAAGGTGACTGTAATTGAAGAATCATCATCTCAAAGACTTGGAGGATGAAGAAGGCCTGGATTCTAAGCAGGTTCAGGGTAAGAAGGAACATTTAGTGACTCTAAAGCCATCACCAGAAAAAGACAAGGTTGCAGAGCAACCAAAAGTTTGCAGTACTGAAAAAGATAGGCCTCTAGAAGTTCCTATAGAGGAAGCATATAAAGAAGAGGAAGATGATGATTTGATTTTCAGAAAAAATGAACATTCAATGGTTATCAAAAAAGACCTCTACAGCAAAAGAGCGACTAAGCATAGATTCTAAAATCGAGAATCTATAGGAAATAGTGAAACAGTGCAAGTATCAAATCATCTTTCTGAGTGAAACAAATGAGGGTTTAGTCATGACTAACATAAGGTTAAGGGAGGATCTAGATGACATCAACACTCATTATCAAGAGTTAATTTCTATTTCAAAGGAAGCTGTAAGGAGAAAGAACCAGACTCAAAACCAATTTGGAGAAATGAACCAAACAATTAAATATTTGACCCAGTATAATGATAGACTATCGAAGAGGATTGAAGACCTGGAAGCTGAGCAGCAGAGAACTAGAAGACAGTCGCATTCCCTATAAGGGATTGCATTACTGGTTGAAGTAGCCAAAAACCTATAAACATTACTGCTGACAGGTGTCATGTGGTTGATTTTTTGTAATAATAGTTTATTTTGAAAGACAATTATCCTAGTAGCAGTTTCAAAGTCTAAACGTAAATTTAGTTGGTTATGTAACTATTTTTTGTGAAAGAAGGATAAAAGTAGGAAATCAGATGAAAGTAGAGTTCAAATTTTCACTCAAGGAGAGGCCTTTTGTGTTGTGAGATGTCAAGCTAGCACTTATAACTCTTTTGTAAGTGGATGACTATTTTTTATTATATATAAACTGATAAGCCTTTTTACCTGTCATGTTGTTTCATTTCTGATCTAGTTGATTTCTCAGTCTACAATTTCATTTCTTGTTTAAAGGTTTTATTCATGTAAATGCTTGTATCCTGTGGTTGAAATTAATATTTCATGTGTAATGTTTATGGATTATTGGGATGTGTTTGATCCCCAATTTGTCTACTTGTGCATGATCCATTTCTGTATTAGCTTGTTATTGTTTTTCCTCCTTGCTAATGAAGTTTTAAACCAAAACCCTAAAAGACCAATTTTATTCTATTTTTGTTTGACATTGTGCCAAGCTTGTTCTTGTGGTAGTATAGGAACAATTTCTAGCACTAACATCTTTGGCATCATTGCCGGGGATGAAACTCAAGATATATCTTCCCTGGGTTTTCATCATTCAACTGATTTTGAAGGGTGAGCAAAATTAGCAAATATTTTCAACTACTATTTCACCAAGTAGTGTCCACGGTGGAAACCAAAAGGATTGGACCCAAGAGAAAACCTACTTCACCTTTGCATATAGGTATTCATGATCTAGAACATATTTTGAAGGAAGCTAGGAAAATTTAGAGATCACAGCCTTCTCCTTCTTTATATACTTCTGATTTTTTTGACCTAATATCACCTTTTTCACATTCAGAAGAGAAAAAAGAAAGTCTTTCATGGTCAATACCTACTTTACATGTTAGCAAATTCCAATTTTTTACTTACCCACAAACCTTTAAAAAAGGAAAAACTCAGTCTCCTGGAAAGATCCCTTTGTTTCAATTCAAAACCAACAAAATCCATTTTCATCCCAGTTCCAGTCTAGTAAACAAACATTTTCCTTCACCAAACCCTATTAGCTTCACAATGGAAGCTCAGCAACCTCTAGACATGATGGATAGAATGGTGGCTGCTAGGTATGCACCATTAGTCCTTCCTCAACCATTGAATGCCCTTCCAGGAGGGGATTATCAAAAATATTTACCAAGGTTCAATGGTCAGGGAGAAACAACTATTGAAGAACATTGGGATGCCTTCCTTAGTTATGCTAATAACCAAAACATTGAAGCAAAAGATGTATGGATGAGGGTGTTTGTGCAGAGTCTGGATGGGGAAGTTAGGAAGTGGTTCAAGAAATTAATAGCAAATCCAGTCACCTTGATAGAAGATCTACAGGATGCATTTATGATGCAATGGGGTGAGACAAAATACCACACTTACTATATTACTAAATTTGGAGCCTTAAGGAGGAATAAGGATGAAACCATAGCATATTTTTCTAAAATATTTAACAAGATGTATGGTAGGATTTCAGCAGAAATTAAACCCTCTGAAAATTTAGCAAATCTTACTTATGCCCATGCTTTCGGATCATGAATTACCTTTACACCTGAGAGAGAGGAGACTAGTTACCTTATTGAACATGCAAGAAGTTGCTTTAGAGGTAGAATCCAATATCCTACCTTCAAACAGACTTAAAGTGAATTAAAATCAGCAAACATATGATAGAAAGGGTAAGAAAGAAGTGATTATAGCATCCTCCACATCACAGTCAGCTAATAGTAAAATTGATGAAATGGCTAAGTTAGTCAAAATATTAACAGCAAAACTTAAGAAATTGGAAATGGAAAAGAATTCAAACAGACCTACACAAGAGGGAGAAAGAAACCCTAATAATCCTAATCAATTTAGGTGTCAATTTTCACCTAGATTTATCCCTACAGAGTGAAGAAACAATGATATATAGAGGGAGAGGAGAGAAAATGAAGATCAAACAGTTCCCCCTCCTCTACAAAATAATTTGATAAATGAAACTAAAGAGGGTGAAGATATGCAGGATAAATATTTAAATCAAGATATGAATTATTTTGGAGAATTTTCAGCTCAAGGCTTCTTAACAAAAGATGAATATCTAATTTTGAATTTTTGTATGCAAATGTTTACCAAATAGAAAATGCTTTGGCTCCTCAAGTTTCAGCAGAAATAGGTTAATCCGAACCAAGAAGGTCTATTAATTTGAGGTCTGGCCCAAAACAGGTAGCTCAGATTCCGAAGAAGAACATAGTTTCATCTCCTAAACAGTCTTCTAGTCAAGCACAAGATAAGAGAACAGATTAGGGTGAGTCAGATAAAACTGCAGAGATTGAAGAGATAAACAAGAATGTGCAGACATTCAATTTTGAAAATGAATTGTGTAAAATCAAGATTCCAGTCCCCTTTACTGAGTTAATGAAGAATCCATGCTATATAAATCCAGTTCTCAAGATGATAGGTGCAACTGCTAATCAAATACCCTCAAATACTGTGAACTTACAGGAGGATCATCCTAGAATATTTATCAATTCTACATTAGCTAAATAAACTGAAAATGATTCAAACTCATCTCCACCATTCTATATAACATTGACAATTCATGATCAGATGATTCATAATTGTTTACTTGATTTTGGTGCTTCTCAAAATTTGATGCCTAAGGAAGTTATGAAGGCTTTAAGGTTAAGTATTACAAAACCCTATCAGGACTTATATGCATTTGATTCTAGGGTTGTTAAATGTTTTGGAGTGATTAAGGATATGGTGGTAAATTTAACACAGTTACCTATGAAAAGTGTCATCATGGATGTTGTGGTGGCAGATATTGCTCCTAAATTTGGAATGTTACTTTCAAGATCTTGGGCCAAGAAAGTGGGGGGTACTTTACAAATGGATTTATCATATGAAACAATCCCTGTTTTTGGAGGAGAGGATAGGAGATTGTATAGAGAATTGCAGTATGCTTACATTGTCACTGATGACAGGAACCCAACAAACCATCCAATTTATGCAGTAGAAAAGGATTCGGGCTCATGCATGTTGCATTTCAGTGATGATAATACTAGTAGAATGTTGCAGGTTGAAAAAAAATCATTCAAATGCTTTGTTGAACAAAAGGATGAGTTGTGGCAAATGTATTATGATGGCTCTTCATCTAAAGAAGGAGCTAGAGCAGGTATTGTTTTGGTTTCCCCTGGTGGTGAGATGATAAGTTTGATGTATAAATTGGAGTTTGTAACCACAAACAATATAGCAGATAATGAGGGATTGTTATTGGTTTTAAATTCCACAAAATACCTAGGCATTCAGTAAATTTATGTTTATGGTGACTTTGAATTGGTTGTCCAACAGGTAAGGGACAAATATCAAGTAAAGCAGGATTTGCTGAAAGTATATAGGAATGAGGTCTAGGACATGATTGATAAATTTTTATTACATTTAACATTACCTTTATTCCAAGAGATCATAATCAGATAGCTTATTCACTTTCTTTAGCAGCCACACATTTCAGAATTCTGAAACAAACTCAGTTAAAGTATCCCATTGATTTCAGATACAGACCTTCAGTACTTGATAATATTGAACAATGGAGGGTTTTTGAAGACGACATAGAAATAAAGAAATTTCTGGAATTCACTGGTGAGTTTTCAAATATGTTTATTGATCAAGATGAGGAGGAGGAAGTTGAAAAGGTTGATGAATGTTCAGAAAATGAAATTGCTAAACATAAAATTATTGAATTGAAAAGAAATTTCATTCCCAAAGGATTGGTCCTTCTTGAAAGAATTTTTTCAAAAGATGATACTCCTCTAAAAACAGCAATGCAATCTTCAGAAGAGAATGTTATAGAATGTAATATTGGCACAGAAGAGAAGCCTAGAATGGTGAAAATTTCAAAATCTCTTTCAGCTGAGGAAAGAAACAGGTACGTTAAATTGTTGAATGAGCATGTTGATGTATTTGATTGGTCCTATGAGGGCTTGAAAAATTATGACACAAATATTATTCAGCATAAATTTCCTTTAAATCCTAATGTAAAACCTTTCAGACAAAAGTTAAGAACAATAAACCCTACCTTATTCCCAGTCATAGAGAAGGAGGTTAAAAAATTATTGGATGAAAAAATCATTGTTCCACTCCGATACTCATCGTTGGTGGCTAACCTAGTTCCAGTCAAAAAAATAATGGAGAGATAATATTATGTGTGGACTTTTGAAATTTAAACATAGCTTCACTAAAAGACAATTACCCGTCATTGCCTAAGATTGAGCAGATTTTGCAGCAAGTAATGGGTGCTCAGAGAATGTCAATGGTGGATGGATTTTCAGGGTATAATCAGATTTCTATGCATCCATATGATAGGGAGAAGATATATTTCACCACTCCTTGGGGTACTTTCATGTATGACAAAATTCCATTTGGTCTAATGAATGTTGGTGCGACATTTCAAAGAGATATGGATATAACCTTTGTTGGGGAGAAGGAAAAGTTTGTTGTGATTTATTTGGATGACATTATGGTGTTTTCACAGTCTGAGAAAAACATATAAAGCACCTCAAACAAATCTTGTTAAAATGCAAGAAATTTGGACTATCACTAAATCCCAAGAAGTCACATTTTGTTGTTCATGAGGGAAGACTGAACTAGGACATGTGGTTTCAGTAGATGGAATAAGAATAGACCCTAAGAGATTTAAGGCCATTTTTAAAATCAGTTTTCCTAGAAGTAAGAAGGATGTTCAGTCATTCATTGGCAAGATTAATTTTCTGAGATGGTTTATTCCTAGTTTTGTCGAAACTATAAAGCATATTACAGCTATGTTAAAAAACAATCAAGAGGTGAAATGGACAGCAGAGGCCAAGAATTCATTTGAGAAGATAAAGAAGGACCTTACAGAAGCCCCAGTGTTGGTGAGCCTTGATTTTTTGAAATATTTTCTGACTTTTTCCTTTGCATCACAAGATACAATAGTTATTGTTTTACTGCAGAAAATTGTAGAAGGGCTTGAGCAGCCAATTTCTTTCTTTGGTAAGACTCTTAGGGATTCAGAATTGAAATATAGTACCTTGGAAAAGCAAGCATATTCATTAGTAAAGGCATTGAAATTTTTTAGAATTTATATTTTACATTCAAAGATCATTGCTTATGTTCCTAATGCTGCTATAAAAGACATTTTGACTCAGCCAGATTGTGAAGGAAAGAGGGGAAAGTGGATTGCAAAGATTATGGAGTAAGATGTGGAAATCAAGCCTACTAAGCTAGTGAAGGGACAGGGTTTGGATAAATTGTTAGAAAACTCAAATTGTGAAGCTCTTGGCCTCCATTTGATGGCAGAACAATTAATGCCAGAAGAATTGCAAGCAGGGAAGGACAAAGAGAAAATTATGGACAAGTATGTAGACTCAGTTTGGTATGCTGACATAGTTCATTTCTTATTGTATTTACAATGTCCTAAGCATTTAGACAAAAAAATAGTTAGATCACTGAAGTCGAAGGCTACTAAATATTGTTTAATAAATCAACAATTACTTTGGAAGGATCCAAGAGGGGTATTTCTCAGATGTTTAGACAATTCATAAATTGAGGAAGTTATTTCTGAATCACATGAGGGTGCTTGTGGAGGACATAAATACTGGAAGGCTACTGCTTATAAAATATTGATCTCTGGGTACTATTGGCCTTCTCTATTTTTTTATGTATATCAGCAGGTAAGAGCTTATGTTCCATGTCAAAAGTTTACTGGTAAACAAAAACTTGTGTCTTTTCCATTGAATCCCATTGCAGTTAATGCTCCTTTCCAGCAATGGGGCTTAGACTTTATAGGTGAAATAAACCCTGCTTCTTCTGGACAACATAGATGGATTCTTACAGCCACGAATTTTTTCACCAAATGGGTAGAATCCATTCCTACAAGGAATGCAACTGATAGGGTGATAATCAATTTTATTCAAGAGAATATTCTAAGTAGATTTGGGTACCCTAAAAAATTGTAATGCTAAAGCCTTCAAGTCTAAAGCTATGGTTACATTCTGTGAACAAAATGGAATTGTTCTGAAGCATTATACACCTTATTACCCTCAGAGAAATGGGTTAGCAGAATCAACAAATAAAAACATTATTCAGAGAACTAGGAAACGGTTAAGTCATAATAAGAGGTCATGGGATTCAATGTTAAAATATGCACTTTGTACAGAGTCGAACCCATGGATACCAGTTGGGAAGAAATTTCCCTAACTATGCAACAATTTTTCAAAGGGCTGGTTGGTTTTATTTTTTCCAGAGAATTAATGGTTTCAACCTAGAGTTGTCATACAGATTTGCACAGGGTTTTGATAAGAACATTATTTCATTTGACACCCTCAAATTCGAACTCACCAGAGAGTTAATTGAAGAAGCAACTGGTATAGCAGGTGAAGGAGAAATTTAATTTAAAAAAATACCTTTTACTTTCAATTCAAGAGATTTCTTATTGCCATAGGTTGAAACCCTATATTGGGGAAAGGGTGTTTAGTTACATAAATTCAAGCCTGAATGGAGAGAAGTTATCATAATTCTATAGATTTACATCACTTGTGAGGGCATATTTTCCTTAGTTTTCAAGTATCACATCATATTCCTCCAACATCTAAATCAAGAGTCCAAAATGAATTCACCCTTTTTCTTTCTGAAGATCCTACAAAAAATGTCAGATAGAGTAAAAGGGCATAAACATCACACTTACCAGTCTATCTTTCATCATGGACTTATAAAATTGATTGTTAACATAGTTCTTCAAAAAAAGGGTAGAACCTGGGAACACTTTGTGTTTTGGTCAGGTATTCATACTCAACAAGAAGGTCAGCCCAAGAAGTGGCAAATGAACAAACAGCATTGCCTTGCAAAGAGATTAAAGAGAGAAACAGTTGAGGAGCTGGTGAAATACAGTATTCAAGAAGTAGATTCAGTTCAGAAATTCGAAGACTTTGTGTATGAAGAGAGAAGAGGAGCAATCAATGAAAATCAAGAGCAATTTTCAGAGAATATAAAAGAAAGTCATAGAGTTAATACAAATGAAGAAGAGGGCAAGAGTTCTTTAGAACATAATCAAAATATCATAGATGTATAAGAAGATATAATGGAGTTTCATGTTATAGACAATTTGAAAGCTAATAACCCACAAAGTTCAAATGAAAAATATAAAGAAGAGTCATTTGCAACATGATTAAAATTTGGGATGGTACAACTTTCAGTTGTTAAGTATCAAGGCAAATCATTGGTAATGCTAGGAGGAGTAGAAACGAGATGGAGACCTAAAACAAGAGAAAAAAACAAATTAAGGATTAACATGAAAAAGATTTTAAATCCAAAGTTTGCTGAAGAGAAGGTGATTGTAATTGAAGACTCATCATATCAAGAAGACTTGGAGGATGAAGAAAGCCTAGATTCTAAGTAGGTTAAGAGTAAGACGAAACATTTAGTGACTCTAAAGTCATCACCAGATAAAGACAAGGTTGCAGAGCAACGAAAAGTTTGCAGTACTGAAAAAGATAGGCCTCTAGAAGTTCCTGTAGAGGAAGCATATAAAGAAGAGGAAGATGATGATTTGATTTTCAGAAAAATGAACATTCCATGGTTATCAGACAATACTTCTAAAGCAAAAGAGGGACTATGCATAGATTTTGAAATCGAGAATCTACAGAAAATAGTGAAGCGATGCAAGTATCAAATCAATTTTCTGAGTGAAACAAATGAGGGTTTAGTCATGACTAACAGAAGGTTAAGGGAGGATATAGATGACATAAACACTCATTATCAGGAGTTAATTTATGTTTCAAAGGAATCTCTAACGAGAAAGAAGCATACTCAAACCCAATTTGGAGAATTGAACCAAACAATTAAATATTTGACCCAATAGAATGATAGAATGTCGAAGAGGATTGAAGACATGGAAGCTAAGCAGCAGAGAACTAGAAGACAATCACATGCCCTAGAAGGGATTGCATTACTGGCTGAAGCAGCCAAAAACCTATAAAGATTACTATTGACAGGTGTCATGTGGTTTATTTTTTGTAATAATAGTTTATTTTGAAAGACAATTATCCTAGTAGCAGTTTCGAAGTTTAAACGTAAAGTTAGTTAGTTGGTTATGTAACCAGCCTAGATCCAAATCCTAGGCTCTATCAAGCGCTGAGAGGGATCAAATCTCCCGAGGTGCAAACCTCCTTTAGTGCAATGCCCGAGAAGAGGTTTGCACCTCAGGAGATTTGATCCCACTCGGCGCTTGATAGAGCCTAGGATTTGTATCTAGGCTGGTTCCAGTCGTGGGCGATGACACAAAATTGGAGTTTGATGAATATTGTAAGGAATACTTGTAATACTTGTAATGTAATACTTGTAATCTCTAGGTTATTCCTAATAGGTGATTTCCATTTTCAGCAGTAATACTTGTAAATCTCTAGGTTATTCTTGCAAAATTGAAGGTTCAAATCACATATTTTCATGGAAAAGGAGATTTAAAGGTTATTTTATGTGCAAATTTGTACTTTAATGCTTTCTGTCCTATTAAACATGCAAAATACAATTTCCAGCACGCTGTTTTCACAAATCTGAAATTGGTTTGCAGGCTAGAGTTCATTTTCTCATCTTAGATCATTTAGGGAGTCACTCCTGTGGCTAGTGCACACTAACCCAAAGCGTAGAGTAACCAAATTGTGGTGACAGTGATCCAATTCCTAGTTAACTTGTTCCCAGACGGTTTCAAGTGATAACATGCTTATTTCTTGAAAAGGAGAGCCCCTCATGAGGGCCATAACTTGCCCAATTTGGCCATACCCTGTCTTTCCTTTAATGCATATTATCTCACGTGAAACACCCTTTATAGTTCAAACCCTTATTTTTCCAATTAGGGTTAAAAGCTTGGAAAGAGGCCTTACACATGCAACAAGACTACTTTTTTGAACCTAAAATCTTAGAACCAAATTTACGCTCTCCATGCCCTGCCCATTCAAGTCTGAGAACAATCACCAAATATTGTAGAGGATGAACCGTGACCATCTCTTGAATTTGAAGTCTTCCTTGGAGGTGGATAGATAAGAAAGAATATGTATTTTGAGTTCTCTGAAAAATATTAAAATGGGATATCGTAGGAGCTTGGCATGAATTCAATGTAGGTAGCAATTCAAATGATTTTTCTTGTTTCTTTAATTGACTGCAAAATGCTGAATTATGGTTTCTATGTGTCTATATAAAATGGATGTAGCGAGTAAGTGAATCTAGTACATTGCACAATGCATACCACCTCACTTGTATTCTGCCAGGTCCATTCAGGATTCTTGGATTTATATGTAATTTATTTGTTTGTTGAAAAAACTTCGAAAAAAGAAATCAATGTACAAATCTCTAGTTGCATAAAATATCGAGTATATATATATATAATTGCTTTTTTAATTACTGATTTTCATTTTTCATTTTGATTAATAAGCATGGAAATTAAACTGTAGAATGAACCTCACTTTTCTAGGTGAAATTATTGTCTCTAACGGAGCCCAGTGAATCTCTGGAGAGGCAGGTGAAGGAAATCCTAAAACAAAAAGGTAATAGAATTAACTAAATTAATTGCCATTCCCAATTTCAGCATCACTCTCCTCCATGGCTAGTAGTCTGTCCTGTTGATCTAATGTCTATGGGCCATTGATGTGAAGATGACAGATAACGTCTGCATCTGTAGATAAATAGACTGTTCACATATCGAAAAAGTGAGTTCTATGGCTAATAAAATCTAATTGTTTATACAGTTATTTATATGAACTGGACCCTCACCTGGACCGGTTTTTGAGATCTGCATCCAAGGCAAAGCTTATTCCTCCTTTTGACCGCCCATCTTTAAGGAACATTCTCTAGAAAACAGTAACTGCTTCACAATGTAGAAAAGGATCTCTGCGATATTGGTTAAGTGCAGGTCCAGGAGATTTCTTACTTTCTCTTGCTGGCTGTCCTAGTGCTGCGATCTATGCCATTGTCATTGAATATGACTATTCACCAAGTAGCCAGGGGGTTACCGTAATCTCTAGGTTATTCCTAGAGATTACAAGTATTCCTTGTAATGTAATACAAGGAATAACCTGGAGATTTCCAAACTATATATATAAATGCAGACAGTGTTACGGATCAGACAATGTTACGGATCTCTCGGTGTTACGGATTACAAAATGCAGACAGTGTTTATCTAATGCAAAAGTTAAATTAATGCATAATTTTAAAACATTTCCGCATTGTGGACAAATCCGAAACGTATTATGCTTATATTTTAAAAAGTAAATTGGCTCATGGAATTCTCCCTATTCATACAGTTATGAATAAACTATGCACATAATACCAGTAATGGACAGATGTGTATACGCATCTGGATCTGTAAATATAGTTTTCTAACAAATTTATCGATCTTATAACAAAATAGCTTTATCAATTTATGGGTATACTAAAATATGCAATATATATTTATGCAATTAAAGTTCATATATTTATGGAATTAAAGTTATTAACTGTGTTCACAATATTCAGAAAAATAAGTGGAAGAAGTACAGCAAGCTTTACAGCTTGTTCGAGAGAGTGGTCAGCCCAGGTCCAGGTCAGCCCAGCCATGATCCAAATCATTCGCCAATTTGTTGCTGGCTGAACATTTATGCAAATGTTGTTTTGGGTTCATCCCTTCCACTCTCATTCTTGAGATTTGGCACTCTATTTTTGTTGCAGACGAAGTTATTTCCCTACCATCACCTGGACTTCGGTAAGTTTACATGTTATTAGCTGTGTAATGGAAGCACATTTCAGTGCTTCGATCACCGGATTTTGTTGCGTCATTAGCTTCTTGATCAACGAATGTGTTTGTCTTTTCACTAAATTTTGTTTGTAGCCAGTTTGGCGATTTGGGTTCGTCCCTCTGCCTCGAATTGACAAGGAAAAATAAAGTATTGCTCTCAAGCAATGGTAGCTTCTTGATTTTATAGGAATTCCTTTGCCAATTCTATATAGTTGGGACTGCTACATAGCTGTGATTCATTTAGTTTTCTGCTTAAGGTGGTCTGCTCTTGATTTGTTCTCAGTTAACGCAGTTTGAGCCCTTCACCTATTTGAGGCTTCTCATCTTAGACGAAGTGAATTTTGATGTGTCAAAGTGGACCCAATGGAGGATTCTGATCATATTTGGCATTGGTGCAGAGCTCGCAAGATTATATTTCCAATGAGCAAAATATTCTTCTGATCTACAGATTAGCATGAGTCTTGAATGACAAAATGCTTGCAATCATTTTTACACATGAAAAGGTTAAAATGATATAAAGTAAAAAGTAACAGTCCTCACCAGCGTTTTCTTGTATGTATGGATGTGATATTGAAGCCAATAAGTTTTGTGAAAAAGCTCAATAGTATGTTTTCCTGCAGAAGAGTTCGCTAATCACAACATAACGCATACATATGCATACACAAAACACAGTGAGATCTATGTGTATTTGAATATTTTCTAAGAATAATGTCATTGATATTTATGTAACTACATGGGAGGGTAGATGGCATCTACCAGGTCTGGCTAGTGGTCAGCCGCGGCCTATGAATGGCAGATACCAATGCCAACAATTTTATTTACTGAAGTTAAAACAAGTTACGGCGAATTAAGTTTGTGTACTCCGACAGTCCGCATTTTAAAGAGTTGAATTTTATAAATAGACGACGAATACAGTTTAATTGCCCAACTACCCCGATATAGAGAACGACCGTTGTATTCAAATACCTAAATTTCTTCATCGAACTAATATTCAACCCAACGTGCACATGCATGCATATCTATAATATATCATTTGATTTGTAGGTGGGACTTTCAATTCCCTTTGTAATCGCTATTCAACGTCGACTCCATGCTACTCTCTTAATTCATGGAACAACCGCTGTAGATGACTTCATCATCCCTTGGAAAAGGCTGAGACCATTCCGTGGGGATTCTTCTGCACAATTTTTGTTCACAGAAAGAAGATTAGGGTTTGCTTGTGCGGGGCCGGAAGATGAAGCTGCACAGGCCAAGTTTATATGGAAGCAAACATCGGCCAGGCCCTGTTCTCTGCCCTGTGCATGCTATAATATACAATCCAAAATTGTTTTGTTCATGGAGTAGAAGAATGGGAAGAAGCGAGCTCGTGCTTCGGCTCAACCTGATTACAAGAAACAGGGCGTCGATGCAAGTAAAGGTGAGCATAAATACTTTTTCTGCTTAAGGTGGTCAGCTCTTGATTTGTTCTCAGTTAACGTAGTTTGAGCCCTTCGCCTATTTGAGGCTTCTCACCTTAGACTAAGTGAATTTTGTTGTGTCAAAGTGGACCCAATGGAGGATTCTGATCATATTTGGCATTGGTGCAGAGCTCGCAATATTATATTTCCAATGAGAAAAATATTCTTCTGATCTACAGATTAGCATGAGTCTTGAATGAAAAAATGCTTGCAATCATTTTTACACATGAAAAGGTTAAAATGATATAAAGTAGAAAGTAACAGTCCTCACCAGCGTTTTCTTGTATGTATGGATGTGATATTGAAGCCAATAAGTTTTGTAAAAAAGCTCAATAGTATGTTTTCCTGCAAAAGAGTTCGCTAATCACAACATAACGCATACATATGCATACACAAAACACAGTGAGATCTATGTGTATTTGAATATTTTCTAAGAATAATGTCATTGATATTTATGTTTCATATTGATATTCATTTTCACTATTATTTTTTGTCGACATGTTAGTAAAGTTAGATCACGTTACAAGATCTCTATCATAATATTCACATTCACTATTATTTTTTGCCGACATGTTAGTAACCTTATCACTTTACAAGATCTCTCCCATAATATTCACTTTCATTATTATCTTTTGCCAACATGTTAGTAACGTTACATCACGTTACAAGATCTCCCCCATAATATTCACTTTCACTATCACTTTCACTATTATCTTTTGCCGACATGTTAGTAACGTTACATCACGTGACAAGATCTCCCCCATAATATTCACTTTCACTATTTTTTTTGCCGACATGTTAGTAACGTTACATCACGTGACAAGATCTCCCCCATAATATTCACTTTCACTATTTTTTTTGCCGACATGTTAGTAACGTTACATCACGTGACAAGATCTCCCTTATAATATTCACTTTCACTATTATTTTTTGCCGACATGTTAGTAACGTTACATCACGTGACAAGATCTTCCCCATAATATTCACTTTCACTATTTTTTTTGCCGACATGTTAGTAACGTTACATCACGTGACAAGATCTCCCCCATACTGGGCTATAGAGCGCCTCTCGGCCCAACTATTTTTGGTGAAAGAACGATAAAAGTAGGTAATCAAATGAAAGTAGGGTTCGAACTTTCACTCAAGGAGAGGATTTTTGTGCTATGATATCTCAAGCTAGCACTTATTAACTCTTATGTAAGTGGATGACTATTTTTTATTATATATAAACTGATAAGCCTTTTACCTGTCATGTTGTTTCATTTCTAATCTGGTTGATTGCTCAGTCTACAATTTCATTTCTTGTTTAAAAGTTTTATTCATGTAAATTCTTGTATCTTGTGGGTGAAATTAGTGTTTCATGTGTAATTTTTATGGCTTATGATCCCCAATTTATCTACGTGTGCATGATTCAGTTCTATATTAGCTTGTTATTATTTTTCCTCCTTATTGATGAAGTTTTAAACCAAAACCCTAAAAACCCAATTTTATTACATTTCTGTTTGAGATTGTGTTAGCTTGTTCTTGTGGTAGTCTAGGAAGTTTCTAGCACTAATAAAAAGTATCTTGTTTAAATAATATATGATATCTTTGAAAAAGTCCTTGAAACCGTTGCATGTGATGCCTTGGGTCTTGAACCCACACACTTGGTAGCTTGTTAATGGTGATGTATGGTCCTCTTTGTGCTTATATGGATATTGGGATGTAAAGGGAGGTAGAGCCCATGGAAGTGGATTCATATGTTGAAGAAGACATTGAATAATACTTTGAAACTCTTGTAGTTGGTGGTATGGTATTTGACACCCTCATGTGTGGGGTCTTTGACATCTTGAACATATTGAATAATTTAAAGGTATTATACAAAGAATTTGCAAATAAACCCATCATAAGGAGATATTCCTCGTCAATAAATTTCCATTGATATGTGGAGCATCTTCTAACTCCTTACGGTTGAAGAGATGTGAATTTTGTAAGTTGGTGCACCCCACCTTTTTGGGTCAGGTGACTAAACAAAAGAGAATTTAATTATTTATATTTTTGAATTGCATGTTGGCCCAATTTGAGGTACTAACTTTTCTATACAACCTATATCAATAGAATATCAAACATTTCAATTGTTCATCATCAATTCTCTCAATATTTTCCCATTTCTTGGAGAAAAGTGTGAAACTTTATGGAGGAGAAATTTTTGAGCATCTTCACTAAAATTGACATAACTTTCTCATACGGAATCGGAATTATGAAATTCTTAGCTCGTTGGAAATCTTATTACGAGGGCTATGTGGTGACATGATATAGAGATTATTTTAGTTTTTTGAATATTTCTTCATATTGTGATCTTCAAAAAGGTATGGTTCATGCTTCTAAGTTTCTCTTGTGATGACACATGTCTCTCATGGATGGAGTTCATCTTTGATCTTAGTATGTGAGCCTCTATATTGGTATATATATTTGAATTCATTATGGAGGATATGATGATGATGTTGCATAACTTTACGCTATTATATGATACACTTTATGATTATAATGCATGTGATAATGATGTACACTCTATGATGTTGATGCACTCATATACAATATGATGTACATGCATACCATAGTGTGATGATGATCTCCTATGCACTATGATGTATACTTGATTATGATGATGCATGAATGGTGCATATTGAGATGATGATGATGTATATTTGATGATGAGGATGCATACCCTATGATGATGATGCATACCTATGATGATGATGCATGGAGATGCATGCCTTATGATCAGTGAAAGCATAGCAGAACTACTTATGAGTGATTGGGTATGATGAGGTGTACAAGTATGTACATGAGAAGAACTAGAAGTATTGTAGTAGTGATGAATAGAAGACCAGCAGGATTGACCAGAGATTGATGACCATATTGTCCTGAGACTGATGAACATATTGACCATAGATTGATGAGCATATTGATCAGGTATTGATGAGCATATTGACTAGATATTGGTGAGCAGTGTTGACCAGCAAAATGATTAGAAGAGATTGATGTGTAGAGAAAAGGTTTGTTGTGTAGCAGAGCCATATGATTTATTGCAAGAAGAATATTTCACTTGAGGATTGGACTCCTCAAACCCTTTTTAGTTGGAGCTGAGAAAATCAGGTTGGGTCCTAAATTGAGATTTTGTGTTCTTTTCATCAGTTGGTGTTGATTGTAATCGAGAATATTGTTGTCTTCCATGTACAATAAATAAAGATCAAAATTCCATATGTTCTTGTGTCTCTTTTGATGTGAGGTTGTGCTTATGATCCATGATGAATTTGATTATGCAATTGATGACATAATGATTGATATGCTCTGATTGACTAAAAGAAGGTAAAAAGTTTAAAATTGCTCAGACATTGATTAACCCCCCCTCTCAGTGTGGCCATTGTGTCCAACAAGCCATAGAGAGCTATGTAGAATTTTTTGTGTTAACATTGTTTTAGGAAGGAAATCCTCAAATTAACTACAGAAACTTGGTTCTCACAATCCCCATAAGATATATCAGGTGAATCTCCATTTGTGTCGCAAGTGTTGTCGACGGAATCCTGCTCTCTCGAGTCAATAGCTTGGGATTTGTTGGTGAACAAGGGATCTTAACATGTGATGTGAACTCTATAGTCTAGGTTGCGTAATCCATGGGTAAAATAAATTCTCTACAGTTCATCAGCCCCAAATATTCAATAAATATTCTAGAATCCATTGAAGTGAAGGTTCACATCGGTAGGATTTAGAGACTAGATGCAGATGCATTGGAGGGAGACTTCTTGTACACGTCGTGAAAACCCTATCACAAACACTAATTCAAATGCAAACATGTGGTTTTTTTATTGATGAGATGTGTGGTGTATTCTAATTCCTGAGAGGGACGACGAAGGTGCTATAGGGTTTTTCAAATTTTCCCTTGGAGAAAAACATATATCGATGTAACTAATAATACTTAAGAATAATAGAACATCAATAATTTAATTAAAGGATTTCACGAATGAAACTTAAAAGTTTGAATATAGATTGGTATTATCTATATGGACATCGTGAAGTGTGAAAGGAATATTACAATGTAAATTTGAAATGAAGGATGATGTAGACATTCAATTTTCACGTCTTTTGTTTCCAGAAAAAAACAAAAAAAACTTTGGATCATAATATCTTTTCCACCACACCTTTGAATACACCTATGTTTGGATGTATATGATGGGGCCTACTCATATCTTGTGCACATGAAGTAAAAGGTGCGCTCATAGCAGACTCGAGGTGTAATAATGAGAGCTTCACTTCAAAACAAGGTGCACCTTTAGTCCAGCGAGAGTCATCTGACAGAAAACTGACAACCCCATAAAATTGTATTCATTAATATTTACATACATTAAAATTGTTACAAATAATATAAAACTGAAATTTGATTTAACATAATTGTCTTTTCCACATCATACTGCATTGGAAGGAATACACCTTAGAGAAAGAACATGAGCGCAAGAGGGGCATTTTTTTCTTCGTGCAGGGTTGGAATTTCAAAACACGGTCACTCGTAAAACTTGGTGGTTTTAACCAAACCATAGAAGGTTTTTTTACACTTCAAAGAATTTTGATGATATGTATGCTAGTATGTAGATTGTATCTGATAGCTAAATAGCTTTGTGATAAGAAATTTATCCATCAAATTCCATCTCTGCCTCCATGACATCATCAAAACTGTGCTACAACAACACCCAGGCTTCTTTCCATATACAGAGTCTAAGAAAGAAAATATGCTCACATATCATTTAGGATCCACACATGGAGTGTAAAAGCCCAACCCTCGCCTCAAATTCTGTTGATGTGTTAGAGCATAGAATCCCAACTTTTTGCACATGATATTCAAGGGTGATTCGAGCTCTATGCGTACAATGGATGGATGATGAAATAAAAATTTTAACTTTTAACAATGATCTCTAGAATCCACATGCAATCAAAGATCATCAACCAAATAACAATACAGAGAAACAATTAAATTATGGTACAAAGGTCAAAAGGCCTTTGATGGGTTAAGTCAAGCTAAGGTTGGGCTATTCTTCGAAGGAGAGTCTTCATCATGATGTTAAAAAGTGTTGATGTATTTGTAACTTCGGAATGTATTGACTTGTATATCTTATGTATTGTAACCCGATGTTTATTTTGGGGAAGTATCTGTAATGTAATTGAGTCATGTCATGCCTCGATGTTTTGATCGAGAGATTCAATAATGTAAACAAGTCATGTAAAGTCGTAGAGTATAACCCTCCTTATTGATCAAGATTTAAAGTCCCTGCAGTTGTGGGGCCCTATGGTTATTAGACCCTCCTAGAGAAGTCGGCCCTAGTGAGTTATTGTCAAGTCAGGAATTAGTATAAATAGAGAGGGATCCTCTCTATTTAACATAGGAGAAGAAACTGGGAAAAGAGAGAGAGAGAGACTACTATTTTCAGGAGATCATCTTACTGTCTTTGGGTTTTACTTTTGGTGATGATTCTATATTTGAGGAAGTTGTAGGGTTTTCTCCTGTATGGTTTCCTCGAGGAAAATATTTGTGTCCATTGTCTCTTGTGTTTGATTGATGTGCTTGTTATTCTCTCAAATAAGATCCTAAGATCATATATCTTAAATGTTAAAAAAATAACATCGTATCAGAGCTAACCTGAGAAGAATACATTGTTTAGCTATGGAAACTAGGGCTTCCTACTTTTTGGATCTCTCTTCATAGATTTTTAGAAAAAAAGGAGGTTGAGCTAAATCTCCTCTCCAAGGGGCATCTTTCTGTCGAAGCAGAATTTGATTCTGAGCATTTTCAGTTTTTGACCCGACACTACTGGCAAAAATTAGGGCTTTCCACAGAAGTGGAATTTTTGAGTGAGCCCAGGCCTAGATTGATCTCCTCCCCAAAATCGAATTTTAGAGATCAAGATCAAATTTTTTGGTTGGGTAGAACTCTGAGAAAGTCAAACCCTAATCTGCTCCTGAACCAACTCTGCAAAAATTTAGCTCCAGATCCAGTTCTGACATCTTAACCCGGTAATATCTAAATCTTTTGCATTTCTATTTGATTTTATCTGTTAATATGTCTCGTCATACCAAGCTTTATGAAAAGCTTGAGGGAGTTGATAACTTCTAAGCTTGGAAGTAAAGAATCTCCCTAGTCCTGGAAGAAAATGAGTTGGACTCTTACATCAATGAAGAGGTTCCAGTTCCAGAGGGAGATGAGGCTAAGGCCTTACACAAGAAGAAATTGGTCATGTCTAAGAGGATTATTGCTGATTCAATCAAGGATCACCTCATACCACAGGTGTCCTCTCTAAAGACACCTAAAGAGATGTTTGATGCCCTAACCTAGTTATTTGAAGGGAAGAACATAAACCGGAATATGACTCTGAGAAACCAATTGAACAATGTAAAGATCCAGAATGCGAAGACCATCCAATATTACTTTACAAGGGTTTTTCAGATCAAGGAACAACTAGAAGCAGTAGATGAAGAAGTAGAGAATGCAGAAATTGTGATGACCACCTTGAATGGTCTCCCTATGGAATGGGACTCTTTCATTCAAGGGATCTGTGCCAGAAAGAATCTAGTCAAGTTTAGCAGACTGTGGAAGGAATCCTCATAAGAAGAAGCTCGAATATTAGCATGAGAAGAAAAGATGGGAAGTGAATATCAAGCTCTCATAGTACAATCCAAGAAAAGCGGAACAAACCATCATAGAGGTAAGCACTCTCACTAAAATAGAAACATAGAAAGTCTAACAAAGATTTGTCTAAGTACATTTGCTTTACATGTGATGAAAGAGGACACATTGCAAGATATTGTCCTGGAAACAAAGATAGATCTCACAAGAGGAAGGGAAATAAGAAAATACATCATGCTCATGATGCAGAAGATGATGAGCCTTTCAAGAAGAGAATCAAACAAGAAAGTCATGATTCTTCAAGTGATCAAGAATATGTTTTTATTTCTTCTCTCATGTGAAACATCACAGATGGAAGCAATTATTAGCTTATAGACAGTGGGGCTTCCAAACATATGACAGGATTCCAAGAATAATTTGTGAAACTATCAGAACATGAATCACCCCACAAGGTGAAACTTGCGGATGACTACCAATATCCAATAAAAGTTAGTGGAGAATCCTCCTATAGATTAGACTCTGGAAAGTCTATGAAAATGAAGGATATCCTATTTGTACTAGGACTAAAGAAGAACCTTCTCTCCATCTCTGCATTAGATGCAAAAGGTATAAGAGTTGCATTTATATATGGTCAAGTCATCATGTGGCCAAAAGGAAAGACTATTGAGGATGGATTAGTAATTGGAGAACAAGAGGGAGGACTATACAGATTAAAGGGCCAACCAAAACAAGCTTTGGTTCATGACTCAGTAGAACCAAATGAACTTTGGCATAGAAGGCTTGCACAAGTACACTATAGGGCACTACCACTTGCAAGCAAAAATGTTGAAAGTATTCCAGAAATGAAAGAAAAACATGAAGGAGTATGTAAGGGATGTACGAAAGGAAACAACACAAAGAAGACATTTTCAAGTAGTGAAAGCAAGGATAAAGGAATCTTGGAAATCATTCACTTCAATGTATGTGGTCCGATGTCATCCAATTCATTAAGTGGGTATGTATACTATGTTTCTTTCATTGATGATTTTTCTAGGAAGAAATGGATATACTTCATGAAGAACAAAGATGAATTATTCAGCAAGTTCAAGGAATTCAAAGCCTTGATCGAAAACTACACAGAAAAGAAGATCAATATTTTTTGATCAGACAATGGTGGAGAATTCACGTCAAATGAATTCAAGGAATTGTGCAAATATTCAGGGATTAAGAGGGAGTTGACCACTCCATATAATCCACAATAGAATGGGGTTGCAGAAAGAAAGAATAGAACGCTCATGGAATCTACAAGGGAAATGCTTCATGATCAAGATCTTCCCATGCATCTATGGGCAAAAGCTACTAGAATAGCTGTGTATGTATAGAACCATACTTCACATAGAGTACTCAAGAACAAGACACCTAAATAAGTGTTTTTCGACAAGAAACCAAAAGTCAGTCATCTCAAAATATTTGGTTGTCCAATGTACATACACATTCCAAAAGAAAAGACGACAAAATTAGATCCTTTAGGAAGGAAGTGTATATTTTTGGGATACTCTGAAACCTCGAAGGCTTATGGAATATACTTCCCAAGATTCAAGAATATCGACATCAGCAAGGACATAACATTTGACGAAGACTCAGCTTACAACAAATCCAGAAAGAGACTTGCTGAAGAACCTGAAGAAACAGAAGTACCCAAAATTCATGACACAACCATGAATGAAGAAATTCCAGAAGAAGATCAAGAAGTAGAAGAACCTATAGATCCACCTCAAGAAAATAATCCTTAGAAGAGGAAACCTGCTTGGGTATGAGAACCTATCCAAGGTGCAGAAATATATGGGGCTCTAGAAGAGATAGACAGAGAAAGGAAAAGAACTAGGTCCTGCTCTGGTTATGTAGCCTTATTATGTGACTTCATTGACAAAGAACCTTCCAACTATGAAGAAGCGACAGAAAAGAAAGAATGGAAGGATGTTATGATCGAAGAGTATCAATTGATCATGAAGAATGATGTTTGGGATGTTGTCCCAAGACTAGAGGGGAAGTCTGTTGTGACTTCTAAATGGATCTATAAGATCAAACATGCTGCAGATGGTAGCATAGAGAAACATAAAGCAAGATTTGTGGCTCGTGGTTTCTCCCAGAAAGAAGGAATATATTATGAAGAAACCTTCTCTCTTGTAGCCAGATATACTTCCATCGGATCAGTACTTGCTTTAGCTATAGTAATGAAGTGAAAAGTACACCAGATGATGTCAAGATAGCTTTCTTGAAAGGTGTAGAAGAAGAGGAAGTATATGTGGAGCATCCACTCGGTTTTGAAACACATGATAGAGAGACTCATGTGTGTAAGTTAAAGGAATCCCTGTACGGTTTGAAACAGGAACCCAGGACATGGTACGGCAGAATTGTCAGCTTCCTATCCAGTTTGGGATTTATCAAGATTAAAGTGGATTCCAACCTTTACTACAAGGTTGAAGAAAGGAACCCAGTGATACTCCTAGTGTATGTAGATGATATATTTGTGACAGGTGAGGATGGGTTGATTGCTAATACAAAGAGGAAGCTTGATGTCGAGTTCAAAATGAAGGACTTGGGTATGATGCACTATTTTCTAGGCATGAAGGTGTGGCAGAATGCAGATGGAATTTTCCTGGTACAAGTGAAATATGCAATAGAGATCCTAAAGAGGTTCAGGATGATGAACTGCAAGGCCATGACCACACCTATGGCATCGAACCTAAAGCTATTGATTGATGCTTCATCAGAAGTGGTTGATGCTACAATGTATCGTTAGATGATTAGGTCCTTGATGTACCTAACGAATACGAGACCAGATATTTTCTTTGCTTTGAACACATTGAGCCAATTTCTGATGGATCTAAGACATGTTCACTTCATTACTGCAAAGCTTATTCTGAGGTACCTGAAGGGTACAGTTGATTAAGGGCTCAAGTATGAGGCGAATCAGAAGATTAACTTAGAAGGTTATGTGGATTCAGATTGGGAAGGAAGTTCCATTTATATAAAGAGCACTTCAAGGTGTTGCTTCAATATGGGATTAGACGTGATCTCCTAGTTTATCATGAAGCAATCCTGTGGCACTAAGTATAGCCGAAGCAGAGTATGTTGCAGCTTGTTCGGCTAGTTGCGAGGCAATGTGGTTGAGAAAGCTACTGTCTGATTTATTTGATCTTCAAATGGATGATGCTTGTATATATTGTGACAACTAGAGCTGTGTGAAGCTTTCAAAGAACCCAGTGTTCCATGACAAGTCAAAGCATATTGAGATCAAGTATCACTATATGAGGGATATGGTGCAGAGAGGAGTAGTGAATCTCGAGTATGTTGCGTTGGAAAAGCAGATAGATGATGTACTGACCAAACCTTTAGCCATGGTGAAGTTTGAGTACTTTAGGGAGAAGCTTGGTGTTCTCCAGATTGAGTTTCTACCAAAGGGAATTGATGTGTTCATTGGCCCTTCTGATATGGTGGAAGCCTAAGCTTCACATGGTTAGATGTAAGTGCAGAGATGCTCTGATGTGATTGTGGTTTGTGTTACCACATGATCAGTGTAGAGATATTATGATTTGATTGTGGGTTGTGTTACCACATGATCAGTACAGAGCCATTCTGATGTGATTAAGGGATGTATTCCCACATGATCATATAAGTGTTGAAGGCCATTCTCTAGGAGAATGGAGGAACTTAGTCAATTACCAAGAAATTGATTCATTTTGGGACTAAAACTCAGCTTAGTGCTGAGAGTCCATTCTCTGGGAGAATGGAGGCACCTGGTTAGTTACCAGGAAATTGATTCAGTCTGGGACTAAAACTCAGCTTAGTGCTAAGAGGCCATTCTCTAGAAGAATGGAGGCACCTAGTCAGTTACCAAGAAATTGATTCAGTCTGAGACTAAAACTTAGCTTAGTCTTCAGAGGCCATTCTCTGGGAGAATGGAAGCACCTAGTCAGTTACCAGGAAATTGATTCAATCTAGGACTGAAACTCAGCTTATTGTTGAGAGGCCATTCTCTAGGAGAATGGAGGAACCTGGTCAGTTACCAGGAAATTAATTTAGTCTGAGACTGAAACTTACCTTAGTGTTGAGAGGCCATTCTCTGGGAGAATGGAGGCTCCTAGTCAGTTACCTGGAAATTGATTCAGTCTAGGATTGAAACTCAGCTTAGTGTTGAGAGTCCATTCTTTAGGAGAATGGAAGCACCTAGTTAGTTACCAAGAAATTGATTCATTCTGAGACTGAAACTTAGCTTAGTGCTGAGAGGCCATTCTCTGGGAGAATGGAGGTACCTGGTCAGTTACTAAGAATTTGGTTCAATCTGGGACTGACACTCAGCCTAGAGCTAAGAACCCTTCTAACATGATGAGGTCAAATGTAAGTGCAGATCCCTTCTGACATGATGAGATCGGATGTAGGTGTAGAGCCATTCTGACATGATGAGGTCGGATGTAAGTGCAGATCCCTTCTGACATGATGAGGTCAGATGTAAGTGCAGAGACTTTCTGACATGATGAGGTCGGATGTAAGTGCAGATCCCTTCTAACATGATGAGGTTGGATGTAAGTGTAGAGCCTTTCTAACATGGGTTTTGGATGTGTTCCTCCCATGGTCATATGTGAGTGTTGGGCATGCCTTTTTGACATGGTTCATTCCATGGTTAGATGTAAGTTCTAAGTGGGCCTTTCTAACAAGGTTCATTCCATGGTCAGATATAAGTGTTGAAGATGATGAATACCTACATGAAGGTTAGGAATACAACCAGCATGAAAAAGGGATGGATCTGTAGAAATTCCTATGACGAGTAGAATTGAGATAGCACCAGTGATGATGACCCCGTGATGATCCATATCAAGTGATGATCCAGTGATTCTCCAGATCAAGTGATGATCCAGTGATTCTCCAGATCAAGTGATGATCCAAACTCGATGATGATCTAGTGATGATCTAGACTTGATGACTTGACGATGAAGATGACTTGAAGATGAAGATATGATGATCCAGATGATATAGAGAAGAAGACTTGTGCCGATAAATTGTGTCGAGAGAATACCTTCCTAGTTAAGAGGGAGTGTTGATGTATTTGTCACTTCAAAATGTATTCACTTGTATATCTTATGTATTGTACCCCGATTTTTATTCCATGAAGTATTTTTAATGTAATTGAGTCATGTAATTCCCTGATGTTCCAATCGGGAGATTCAATAATGTAAACAAGTCATGTAAAGTCATAGAGTATAACCCTCATTATTGATCAAGGGTTAAATTCCCCGCAGTTGTGGGGCCTTAAGTTTATTAGAATCTCCTAGAGAATTCATCCCTAGTGATTTATTGTCAATTCAGGAATTCCTATAAATAGAGAGGGAGCCTCTCTATTTAACACACATTCATATTCATTCACTCACACTTAGTTGTAGTGCATAACTGAGAGAGAGAGAGAGAAGAAGCTAGGACAAGAGAGAGAGATACTACTACTATCGGGAGATCATCTTACTGTCTTTGGGTTTTACTTTTGGTGTTGATTCTATCTCTAAGGACGTTGTGGGGTTTTATCCTTTATGGTTTCCCTGAGGAAAATCTTTGTGTTCATTGTCTCTTTGTTTGATTATTGTGCTTGTTATTCTCTCAGATAAGATCCTAAGATCATATAGCTTAAATGTTAAAAATCTAACAAAAAGCGTGCCCGAAACAAACTTTATAACATCATGTGCAGAGGCCTACCTCCAATCACACACTACATTAAGTGGCCACATCATCAGTTGTAAAGTGTGGCGCTTAGTTCTCCACTGCAAGGTGCTTATTGAAAGGTTTAAAGTGTTACATGCATAGTCCCGATTGCTTATTGAAAGTTGTAAGGTGTTATATGCTTACTCATAATTTTGAAATATCATGTCATGCCATTTAGTCTTCACACTAGATGACAGTTTCTTATCAACACCTTCCTTGCAATTTCCATCAAACATTGAGTGTAGTTGTAATGCACAATTGATATTTGTTGGACCCTTATCACATCATGTGGTGGATGGCATTGATTGGAGTCATACATTTCCACATGTTTGGTCATACCTTTTTAGTGTTGGTATCCCTGAAAAACTATAAAACAATAAGATGCACAGTTTCATTTAAAGGTATGACCAGACATGTGAAAACGTTCAAAATATCGCATCTAGGCCTGAAATTTGACATCCCACATGAAATATTTTTCAAATTTGAACGTATTTGACACGTAAAACTAATGGTTACATGTCAAGGACTACATGTGTGAAAAAATGAAAAACGTCAAATTGACGCTTGGTTGTCCATAACCTGTCATAAATTGTAGTAGTTGGCACAGTTTCACTTTCAAGGAGAGCTACGTTGATACCATAGGGTTAATGGAGTTATTATTAAATTCTACTTGGTAGGGTTTGGTACTCGAGGAGAACTACCCTTTTACGATAGGAATTAATGTATTGGAGGAATTGATGGAAATAATGCTTTGGGGTTTGGTAGTTGAATGTAGTAGGATGTGATTTTAAGGCCCGACTCCAAAAATTGTGTGGGTATCTGCTCTCCCTGCAAGTCATATCGCATCTATTGTGTTCGTCTCTGATAAAACCATGCTTTCTTATTATATTGATTTACAAAGTAATTTCTTTTTTATTCTTGGAAAAATCCAAGGTACCGACAGTAGGGATTCTCCCCAATAACCATTCCCAAATAGATCATTTATCATTTGGTATGGGGAATCTGTCTAGTTTGCAGTCCAACTACCGTAGATTTAAAGTGTATTCTTAAATCTCTTTTGTCGGTTGCGTCCCAATCCACCATTTATATATTTTATATTTTAAGTATGAAATGCAAGTGCCTAGATTAAATGCAAGTAATAGTAACAGAAAAACTAATCTAAATCTATTGTAGCCTATCCCAAAGGAGAAAGATTGATATTAAGATGGATGATGTACTATATTGTTTGCATAAAGAACTCTACAAATAACTGATAAGTCCATGATACAAACATACAACAAAAATTTAACACATAGATAGCTCAGTGACATTAAAACATTCATCATTCATCATTGCATAAGATTCATCACATAACATGAAACCAGTCATAACATAGAAATAGTTCATAGGGTTATGAACGATCTCACATATTGTATATCGTGCTAAAAATAAATATTTCTTCATTCAGCTTTACACAACATGCTTTGAGTCTTATGCAATACTCTGTCCAATGAAAATTCCATCTTCTTTATTATAAAAGGAAATAGTTCTTCTTACAACAAGCTTCAGTAACTATGCTAGCAAAAAGTGTTATTTTCATCTCCTTTTCTCCTACTTATACAAATTACAAAATGAATCTTAAGTTTCCCCAACCTTTTGGGCTTCCCAAACTCTTCATTTACAAAATTTCTTCTTCTAGTGTGATTACAAGAAAAAGGAATAAATACAAAATGTTACATAACTCTCAACTTCTGAATAAGACATATTTAAGTGGTCCCATTTGGTGTCTTAATGAAAACATTCCATGCTTGAGATTCTTAATTGATGACTCGATACTCAGCCGGCTCCAGCACACGCACTGCCACTTCATGCTTTGACAACTGGGACTCGATCTCTTTCACTTTGGGTGCATTCTGACTCAGTAATTCCTTCAACAGGTGCTTGTGGAATGAAACTTTTATAATCCAGATTCCAATAGCTTCCTCACTAACATATTCGATCTTAGATATGTCCTCTTCTCCTTTTCACAGCCTCTCTTGCAATTTCTTTAAATGTTCCTCCCTGACTGGGAAGTCTTAGTCCTGGGCACCTGCTAAAATTATGCATTGATTGTGAACAAAACACATGCCTTTGTAGAATTTAGTGCACTTTTCAATAGTTCTATCAATAGTTGTGTTTAATTGGAGTGTTTCTTTACACCTGAAATTCAATATGGCCACTTCCATCTTCAGACTCAAATATATGTTGTATATTTGAGGCATATCCAGCAAATATGCCTCCGAAAATTGTAGGGGGTTGGCTCCTATCCATGCTAACTGGTTCTTCACAAACTTAGCCACATCTGATAACCTCTTCTAGAACTCTAGTGAGCTAAGTGCTATCTCTTTCAACCTAGCCTCAATTTGTTTAATCTCGTACATCTCCCCTTCCAACCTCAACAAAATCTAATTTACTTATTTCTGTAGTGAAGATGCTTGATTGTGGAAAGGTGTGATATCCAGTTGTTTTTCATTTTCCAACTTTAGCTACTCCACCAGTAAATGGTTCTAAGTTTTTAGGTCTTCAGCCTTATCTTCGAGATCCTTTTTCTCTCCCTCAGTAATGGTAGTTGACAACATTAAGGCATCTTTGCTTGATTGCAAGATTTGATATGCCTCTTTCAGTCTTTCCAACTCTGTGAGAGTGTCATCCTATTTTCTTTTCAATATTTTCCCTTCTCCCCTTTCTTTCCTCAGGGTTTCTTTTACTTGGGACATTTTCTCCTTATACTGCTCAAGATCATTAACAATTTGATTAACATTATATTCATTAGCGAGAGTTGAGGCTACTCTAGCTGCTGCAAGGAGTTTGGGATCTTTATTAGTCCCATGTAAAATTGTTTTCTCGGTTACCATAATATCTATAGGATGATCCCCAGAGTCCATCATTTTCTTGGTTCTTATCACGATCCTCTTCTTGTTTTTATCATAGAAAATAGTATTAAGATCAGCCACTTCCTGTTCTTGGGATGGGATGAAAGGTATTTGTCCCAGTTCTACCGAAGGGGCAAGATATTATGTCGTTGTGCTACTTGATGGGACAGATGGCTCCATCAGATCATCTTGAGACTGTGTCTTCTCAATATTGGCATGATCTTGTTCCTTCTGCTCCTTTTTATGAATTTCTTGAGATTCTTTCTCTTCTTGGTCTCTCTCTCGTTCAATTTCTTCCTGATTTATCTTTTCAACCTCTTTTTTTATTTTCTTCGCTTCTTCCTCTTGTTTATTTTGTTGTTCCTCATTTGATAATTGCTACTCCATTTCCTGCAATAGTTTGAGGGCTTCCTCTTCTCTCTTCTTTGCAGCTTAGTCTTCTTGTTTCTTTTGCTACTCAGCAGCCTTACTACTGCTTCCCTTGCTACCCACAGTTGTTATCTTTTGCTTGAATTGCGGAATATTTCTTCATCTTTGTCCCATTAGTTCATGTACTCAAAATGTACCCCTGCTACTGCACAATAGTTAGCAACCTTGTTCTCTGAATAATTTATATGGAAACCTATCTCTCCAAAGTGAAAATATTATAACTCCTTCACAAAATCCGGTGCACTTTTCACCTTAGAGAACTTGTAACTACCTATATAGAAAGGGAGTGGTGGGTAAACAAATAAGAAGTTTTCAATCCCATCAATATAAAGTTTCCTAACCACTTATTTATCAATAACATAGTCTATGGAATATTTTGCTAACAAAGAAGGGGCCCTAGTTCCCCCAATCATCCTTAGCTATAGACCTTCTTCTGTTAGGTAATAATGGCCATTGTCTTTTACAATATTCAATGTTTCCTCAAACATGCAATTGCATTCTGTAAGGAAGATTAACTTGTACAGTGGCATTATGAAATCTTCACAGATGCTCTTGTAATGGCTGAAGTATTTGTGTGCCCAAAACAATGGTATGTAGAGTAGACAAGGTTTTTTCATCTTATTCCACTAGCAATTCAGTGTTGGGAACTGCTGAGTGCAAAAATTGCAATCAATCAAAAAAGAGCTCATATAGAATTCTGATTTATTTTGTGAGACACCTCCAAGCATTGCACTTATACATGAGGAAAAGCTGTTGGTTATTATATCATCCCAATTAAAAATAGCACCTTGGCTAACCACAAAGAAAATCACTAGCACCCAGCTTATTTTGTAATATTTTCCATTTGCTTGACTAAAAATCCTATTCAACATCAACTCTAAAATCCTATATGGAGTGCGCAAGTTCACGGTTTCATATTCCCCGGTAGGCCTTGTATGAAACTACTTCTTGTGGACCATCATTCTTTAGACACAGTAAAAAATATCAAGGTCTAGCTCTTTTAACCACTGTTCTGCTAGATAAATTTGAGTTGGAAGCTTGCAGGCTTTAGCTACATAAGCTACGTTGTAAGAAGAAAAACCTTGTCTAGCAGCATTTGACAGAATCATATTGGTTATGTCTGCCTTTGGGAGGATCCAGTTGATCACTTCTGCACACGAAAAAAAATTCGGTTGCGTGGAAGCCTTCATAATAACTGACCTTTATATGTTTTCATATATTGGTAAATCCTCTAACCCTGCATCTGGGACACTCAGGTCCTTGATCATTTGGTAGATCTGGCCCCATTTTTACTTAGTTTCAATGTCAGTACAAGCTTTGGTATCTTCTTATATGATTTCTACTCGCGTTATGACTTCTACTTCTGGATCATCCTCCATGGCTTGAACCTTCTTCTTTCCTTTTCGAGGCATACTGTTATATAGAAGATGAGGCTGTTAAAACCATAAAACAATGTGTTAGATTCATTTCAAATGTATGTAACTACAACTGATAACTCTGTCATTATGCATAACCTAGAAAAGAAAGAAGCCATATTTAATCAGAAAGATTTACCACATCCTCACGATACATCTCAACAAAGTCTTTTATTCCCACCCTAAACCAAGAAACTGAAATGAGAATTTAAACAACAAGCTTAAGTCTATATACGGTTCGCAAGCAAGTAAAATCCATTTCAAGGGCACTAAGGATTTTTGCATGGAAACACATATTCCTGGGCAGAATAACCCCCAACATAATTGGTCAGATAAATGAGAAAACCACGAATACCAGAAAAACCCTAAAAAATAGACAAGCAAGGCTTTTGCTCAAAGAGAAAACATCCCCCACCATCAGAAATTGAGTACAGCGATCCCTTACAACCCTTTTTCAACCGCGGAAAATAACTATAATTCCTCCACTCCCGCATTGGTGAAAAAAAGGAGTGACGCAGATGGCGAAACACTCGTCTTCCCACAATCCTCCCACTGCAAACTATTGATGGAGAAAATCCCAGGACGAGGGTTGGGTGACAAATGGCTTGGTCTAGGTCGAAAAAATCGATGACCCTGGCTAACCAAAAGTGAAATGAGCAAGGTTCCATCGCTCGAGGAGAATGCAAACACTCATAAAATAAAACTCTTCGACCTTGAGGTATAAATACTCACCACGGGTTGGAAAAACCTAACACTACCAAGCTATCACAACCTCCCGTCAAGCATCAAAATTAAACTTAAGCATTAGGTCAAGATCCTTCTTCGCTACTGAAAATGAGCTGGAACAGGTGTGGTCCCAGTGTGGCTGACTAGATCCACCCAACAGTCGATAGCTCCACACAATAAAACACAAGATAAAACGGCCAACAATTACCGTAACACACTCCCCCCACAGGATTAAAAGGTAAAAAAAATGCCTACGTGCAATAAATATACCTCCGGTGAAAACACCATTGGCTCCAAAAAGAAAAGCATCAAAAGTGATCCCACGAGAGGAATTGATTGCTTCGAGCAAAATATCGGAAAGGATCTTACGCTTCTTAGGTGGCTACATACTTTTCTTACCGGGACGGGGCAATGATTTGAAGATTTTATCGGTAGAATAACCCACCATCCATTCTCAATGGCATCAAGAGACTCTTCGGAAAGGTTATCGGTTGCACATTAGCTTATGCATCCGAAGCGTCAGAAAAGAACTTCGAAACAACTCTGTGGAAGACTTAGGAACAAACATCCGCAACTATGGGCGGGTAAGAACATAAGACTCTACCACGAGCATCAGAAAACAAATCAACAAGTCGATCTGGTGCATCATAAAAACTACTGACAACCATCCCAAAGGAGTCGAAATCTTTTCTCCGATATCATTGATTCCACAAACCAGAGTTCAGCCGACGAGTCGACAAATTCTCACAAGTCTTCCGGAAAGAACTCGAGAAGAAAAGGCTCGGTAAGCCAACAAACAACTCTTTCTCTACGTCGGATAAACTCTCTGAGTTCATCTGATACATCAGGTGGAAAGAAAGAGATTCTTGGAGGATAAAGGTATACTTTTAAGGCTTGAAATCTAGACTTTCATAAAAGAGGGGCCCTAAAACATAAAAAAAATTGGGGTTGTGGTTGCAGCAGCAACAATTGGAGACTAACTAGTGAACACAGATATCTGAACAAACTGGCTTTTGAAACATTAAACTGCTTTAGGACACTTTGTTTAGATCCACTTGCCTCAATTTTTTCTCAAGAAATTATTTAATAATCTAGACTTTCAAGGAATGCAATATTCAGAACATATCATTGATTTCAGTCCACTGGGATAAGGTAACCAGGATTTCAAATTCTTGATAACTCTCCCAAGGCCAAAATATGAGATTCATTTACCTTTGCATTTGGTTTCTTTTGGCTGAGACACCACAGGATTGTAACATGATTAGGACAAGTATATTCATTTGTTCTTTGTTCCCATTCCTTTGCATTCTTTTGATGCTTTCATACTTTTGTCTGTTGAGTCTTCCCGAATTTCTCTTTTTACATTTGAGATTTGATTTAGGTTCTTCCATTCATGGTGTCCTTTTGTGTCAGTGATTTTTTGTTTCACCTCATGGATGGATAAGAACCTTTGAGTAATTCTATTATTTACTAGTTTATCCTTCATTATACTTTCTGAGATATCCTTTTTCTCTGGGAAATTTTGACTCTTGAGCCCTTTGGATTTAATTAGTGGCATGGGATTATTTTGAATACGATACACTTGTCTGTCCTACTTCCTTTTCATGGATCCTTGGCTGCAAGCTTCCTAGGACAGATATTTAAGGTGAAGTGGATGGAGCCTCAGAATAATACTCTAGACTTCTCCTACCTTGGTTATTTAACAGGGTTTAAAACAATACTTCAATGTGTTCCGAAAATGACTTTACTTCCAAAATCTATCAAATTAAATAATCTTTGTAATAATAATTTGTCACATAGACAACATCCAATAAGCAGTTCCTGGCTTGAAATATCCTCAGTTTAATCAAATCCCAATGTACTCCAACACCAAATGCTGAGCTAGATTATTTAAAATAAACTAGAGTAAAGCATAGAAAAGCATAAATGAACTAGAATAAAACAAAACAGCAGAAAGAAAAGAAAATTAACTAAAGCAATCAAACAAAAAGTTTTATTTATGTACAAAAAGGTTCCTTCAAAGCACTAGGTAAAATAAGGTTTGAGAACCAAGCCATTGACGAGCAGATTCTCTTCCCATCCCTGCAAATCCTGAAGGTTATACGTCAAGGAGCCTAACTTTGTAGCAATCAGAAATGGGCCGACCTAGAGGTTTTGAAACTTAGTGTGCTTACCCCTTTCATCATGCGGGTGATCCCACTTGAAAACTAAATCCCCCACTTCGAAACTCTTATATCCAGACTTACGCTTGTCAAACCATCTCTTTACAATCTCCTACTGGTGCTCAAATATTTATTTAGCTTTGATACTATACTCTTCTAACTTAAGCAAGGTATTGATTCTAACTTGTAAAACTTCACTATTGGATCCTCTTGAATCTTGGGCTAATGGGAAGTCGGGAGTAAAATATTTGGTGGAAAAATGGATTCTTGTCCATAAACTAGAGTGTAAGGTGATACACCTAAGGAATTCTTGGGTGTGACTCTATTAGCCCAGAGTGCATTTGGGAGAGCCATATTCCAACCTATTTGGTTTTCTATGATGATTTTCTTCAAAATTCTAATGATATTTTTTTTGGTAGATTCCACTAATCCACCTTATGGATAATATTTAACAGAATAGTGTAACTTCATTCCTTTACCATTAGTGAATTATGTAAGTTTAATTGATGAAAAATAAGATGCATTGTAAAAAACCAGGGAAATTAGCACCCCAAACCTGGTCATAATATCTTCTTGCAATAAATCAATGACTACATCTTCATTTACTCTTTGTAATGGAATGGCTTCCACCCATCTGGTGAAGTAATCGGTAGCTGCAAGGATGTATTTGTGCTGCATTGAAGAATTAGAATTAATTTCTCTAATAATATCAATTCCTCATTGCTCAAATGGTTCTGAAACCACGACTGGTTGTAATGGCCCAGCTGCTTTAACCAGCCTTCCTCCACTTCACTGACATGTATCACATTTCCTTACACATGCATGTGCATCTTTGAACAGCGTTGGCCAATAGTATCATGCCCTTAATATCTTGTGGGAAGTGGTATCTCCTAAATAATTCCCTCCAGCAGAACCATCATGCAATTATTTAACCACTTTAGCCGTATATTCATGTTCTAAACATCTCAGAAAAACTCAGTTGTAGTTATTTCTGAAAAGAACTCCATCAATTACTTAATAGGATGTTGATTTCAACCATAGTGCTCTTCTTTGCTTTGAACTCCAATGTTCTGGAAAATAGCCTTGCTGGAGATAATGTATCAAGTCTCTACACCATGATTCTGGAGCTGTAAAAATGGGACACATGTCGATCATATGAACTTCGTCCTCATTCTCCCAATCACCCTCTTGATTATCTTGACTTTCAGCCATTAGTTTGCATAGTCCTTGTCCTTTAATAATGGTTTCTGGCTTAAAACCTAAATTGTATTCTTGTAGAGCTGCCACCCAATTTCCTCTTCTCTCACATAACTCTTTTTGCATGAAGAGGCTTCGGACTATTGGGTGAGGGACAGTCGCTTTAGATTGATTCTTAAGTATATATGGCATGAATGTATTTACCACTTTAAATACTATGTACTCTTTCTTATCAATAGCAATGTAATTCAATTCAGAGCCTTGTAGACTAGTGCTCATAAAAGATATGGGAAATTCATCTCCCCCTTCTTCCTTTTGTGTCAGTACCGCTACAAGCGAATTATCAGAAGCAAATGTGTATAAGATAAATCTTTTTCAAAATCAAGACTCCTAAGTGAACGTGCATGTGCTACTGTTGTTTTGATATTAATAAATGCATTCTTCTCTATGTTAGTCCACTTAAACTGCACACTTTGCTTAACCATCTACTGCAAAGGTTTGACTATTTGTGCAAAATTAGGCACAAACCTTCACACAAAATTAATGGTCCCCATGAATGATTGCATGCCCTTCTTATTGTGGGGCAAGGGAATTTGTGCTATAGCTTCGATCCTTTCTAGGTATATGGATATTCCCCTTTTAGAAATGACATGACACAACAACTTTCCTTCCAACACTGTGAAAACACATTTCTTGGGATTCAACGAGATACTATATTTTCAACAATGCTCAAAATTTTGTTTTAAATGATATGGATGTTCAAATATATTCCTAGAAAATACTGTTACATCATCCAAGTAGACTACCACACTATGGCCTATCAATCCCCGGAAATCTATGTCCATGGCTCTTTGGAAAGTGGCTCCAACATTAATTAACCCAAAGGGAATTCTCCTATAGGAAAAGGTTCCCCACTTTGTACAGAGCGTAGTTTTAATCCTATATTGTTCTACTACCAGTACCTGATTATAGCCTGAGAACCCATCCAACAAGGAGAATAACTTGGAGCCTGACACGATTTGCAAAATCTTCTCCATTGGAGGGACTGGATAATTGTCTTTTTCTGAAGCACGATTCAGATTTTTAAAATCCACACATAGTCTTATTTCTCCATACGTTTTTCTCACCGGTACCAAGTTTGATACCCATTCCGAGTGTCTAACCTTGAAAATAATCTTAGCATCAAGTAATTTCTTCACTTCAATTTGAATTAGGGGTTCCAGCTTAGTATGCATCTTCCGAAGTTGTTGCTGATAAGGTTTTACACCCGCTTTCATAGGAATAATGTGTTGGATTATGTGAGTGTCATATGTCTTTAGATCATCATAAGTCCAAGAAAATACATATTTATACTTCTGGAATATATTGATGAACTTACTTCTTTTACCAAGAGAAAAACATTTCCCCAAGTTAACATACTTGGGTTCAACTTCGGTCCCTAGATTGATCAGCTCATACTGCATTGATGAGCTATGTGTTTTGACATTCGTTGGTCATCAGAATTTGTTATTCAGATCAAACATTCCCTCTAATGTCCTTACCCCCTTTGGTATGAAATTACCATTCTGAAGATTTGCTTGGTGTTCCTCATCATCAATGACTGCATCTTTAAAAGTTTCCTCATTGGTTAAGAATTCCAAAATATGTTGGTAATCATCGAATACTCTCAAATTGGTGACATTATCAGGTATGGATGACCTGAAAATCAATTCAATTGAACATTTGTTATTTGTAGGCACCAATATTGCAGTAGAGGTAGCTAATAAATCAGCTGCTGCATTTTTCAGTCTACAAATAGAATTAATATCAAAAGCATCAAAATTTGTTATGAGTCCCCAAACTTCATTTTGATACCCTTTTAAATGGGGAGATAAACAATGGATTGTATTGCGGACCTGTTTTACAATTATTTCAGAGTCTCCAAAAACTTTTAAATTCCTAACTTTAAACTCAATTGCCTTTTTTAATCCTTGAATCAATGCTTCATATTCAGCTGTGTTATTGGTGCATTCAAATTCTAGTCTACAAGATAAAAAAATGTTTATTTTTTTCTTGATCAATTAGGACACAACTAGCCCCTGATCCTTCTTTAGTTTTTGAACCATCAAAATATAATAACCAAAACTGATTTTCTACTTCTAAAGCACTAGTCCTACTTTCTGAAACAAAAACTAAATTAACTATATTATAATCAATATTGTCAGTTTGTGAAAATTGAAGGAGATCAAACTGCTCATCTAACTCACTATTGGCCTCTTCCGCTTGATAATTTCTTGGTTCAAGTTCTAAAAAGCAATTACCCAAAACTGAATGCGAGAAATTCACAGGTTCATTTTTTCCTTCAAGCTACGTCACATTATATTTCATGTGTGATTCTCTTAGTACTTTAATCTGATTCTGACAGCCTTTGTACGGTAACCACAAGTGTGGCCAATCTGTTGCAAAATACCCATTAAGCTTTTCAAACCAATCCCTACTTCGTATTAAACCATAAGCGTCTGGGATGTCTACCACCATGATATCTATGTACCGACAAACCCTTTCATCAGCTACTAGTTGAATTAGTACGTTTTTCATCTCATCAGCCACCTTGACTGTCGTCCTATCCAATTGAATGATTTGACTGGAAGAGGGAGTGGGTTTCCCATTTATCTTTTTACAAATTGATATGCGCATGACTATTATTATCCCAAATGGAACTTCTCCATCCGAGTACCGACATTCCTCATGTTGGTACACAAAAGGATAATTTAGGATTGAAGTGGCCAAAACACTATAGATGGGCATGACTTGGGATGCATTATCCTTAAACCAGCTTTATATATTTTTATTCTAAGTTTTGGAGTGCATATGCTACTATGTGCATTGTAACTCACATATCATATGCGAGTATTTGCATTGCAACCTACGTATACCTGCATACGCGAGTTTCCTTCTAGCAACACGCATATCACACGTGATTTGCCTATATTAATACTCACGTACACCTTAATTCGACTTTAAAAATTATAAATCAAGATTAGATGAGATTAGTTGGGTCCTAATTCATAACTGTCCCAACTATTTCAACCATCCCAACCTTCGAAACAACTCTATTTCCCAAAGTATAAATAGAGGACTTGGGGTGGGGGCTCAAAAATAAATTTTGGAGAGCAAAGTTATGTTGGTGGTATATCTTTAGAATCTTGCAGTAGCAGAACTCAGAGTCCTTTGGTTATAGAGGAGTCCTTGTCTCAAAGGCTGGGTTGTACTCTTATCTCACTCATCGATTGTTAATAAAGAGAAGTCTTCTTCCAATCTTGTGTTGAGTCTATTTTATGTATATTGGTTAATGAATATATATGTTTATATGTTTAATATGTTTTTCATATAACCTCTGATATATATATGCATGAGATACTACTTGAAGGATTTTCTCTTTCCAGGTGAAGAGGTGCATCCCTGGAATCTTTGAAGAGAAGAAGAAAGGGAGAAGATCAAGCTTGGATCAACCGCCGTTAATCGGGTAAGTCAAGAATTTCTTCCTATTCCCTTTCCATTCTCTGGTAAAAGCTGATTGTATGCAAGTTAGTAGTAAGTTGGTAACCCCAGATCCTAGGTTAAAAGGGTACTTTATCCTGAACAAGGGTACTTTATTGCTGCAAGGGAATCTGTCTGGTTTACGGTTTAGCTACTGTAGAGTTAAAGTGTATTCTTAAATCTCTTTTACCAGTTGTGGCCCAATCCATTGTTTATATATTTTATACTTTAATTATGAAATGCAAGTGCCTAGATTAAAATCAAGTAACAGTAACAAAACAACTAGTCTAAATCTGTTATAGCCTATCCCTAGGGAGCAAGATTGATATTAAGTAAGATGAACGATGTGTTGTATTGTTTGCATAAAGAACTCTATAGATAACTGATAAGTCCAGGATACATACATATGGCAGAAATTTAACATAGAGATATCTCAGTGACATTAAAACATTCATCATTCATCATTGCATAAGATTCATCACATAACATGAAACCAGTCATAATGCAAAAATAGTTTAGAGGGTTAGGAACGATCTCACAGATTGTATATAGTCCTAAAAAAGAAATAGTTCTTCATTCATATTTACACAACATGGTTTGAGGCTTATGCAATACTCTCTCCAGCAAAAATTTCATCTTCTTTATTATAAAAGGAAATAGTTTTTCTTACTACAAGCTTTAGTAACTATGCTAGTGAAAAGTGTTCCTTTCATCTCCTTTGCTCCTACTTATACAAATTACAAAATGACCCTTAAGTTTCCCCAACCTTTTGGGCTTCCCAAACTCTTCATATACAAAATTTTGTCTTCTAGTGTGATTACTAGAAAAAGGAATAAATAGAAAATGTTACATAACTCTTAACTTGTGAATAAAACGTATTTAAGTGGGCCCAGTTGGTGTCTTAATGAAAACACTCCATGCTTGAGCTTCTTCATTGATTATTCGATACTCAGTCAGCTCCAGCACACACACTGCCACTTCATGCTTTGACAACTGGGACTCGATCTCTTTCATTTTGTGTGCATTCTGACTCAGTAATTCCTTCAACAGGTACTTGTGGACTAAAACTTGTATAATCCAGATTCCAATAGCTTCCACACTAACATCTTAGATCTTAGATATGTCCTCTTCTCCTTTTCGCAACCTCTCATGCAAGTTCTTTAAATGTTCCTCCCTTACTGGGAAGTCTTGGTCCTAGGAACCTGCTAAAATCATGCATTGATTGTGAACATAACACATTCCTTTGTAGAATTCAGTGCACTTTTCAATAGTTCTATCAATAGATATGTTTAATATGACTATTCCTTTACACTCGAAATTCAATATGGCACTTCCATCTTCAGAATCCCTACAGTTTTCTAAGGAATATATGTTGGAAAGGTTGGGTTGGCTCCTATCCATGCTAGTTGGTTCTTCACAACCTCAACCACATCTGATAACCTATTTCAGAACTCTGACGAGCTGAGTGCTATCTCTTTCAACCTAGCCTCAATTTTTTTAATCCTGTACATCTCCCCTGCCAACCTCAAAAAAATCTGATTTACTTCTTTCTGTAGTGAAGATGCTTGACTACGAAAAGGTGTGATATCCAATTGTAATTCATTTTCCAACTTTAGCTGCTCCACTAGTAAATGGTTCTAATTTTTTAGATCTTCAACCTTATCTTCCAGATCTTTTTTCTCTCCCTAGGTAATGGTATCTAACAACATTAAGGCATCTTTGTCTGATTGCAATATTTGATATGCCTCTTTCAGTCTTTCCAACTCTGTGAGAGTGTCATCGTATTTTCTTTTCAAGATTTTCCCTTCTCCCTTTTCTTTCCTCGGGGTTTCTTTTACTTGGAACATTTTATCCTTATACTGCTCAAGATCATCAACCATTTGATTAAAATTATCTTCAATGGCGACAGCTGAGGCTACTTCAGCTGCTGCAAGGAGTTTGGGATCTTTATTAGTCTCATGTGAAATTGTTTTCTCGGTCACCATAATATCGACAGGGTGATCCCCAGAGTCCATCCTTTTCTCAGTTCTTATCATGATCCTCTTCTTATTTTTATCATAGAAAATAGTATTAAGATCACCCACTGCCTGTTCCTAGGATGGGATGAAAGGTATTAGTCCCATTTCTATCGAAGGGGTGGGATCTTTTGTCTTTGTGCTACTTGATGGGACAGATGGCTCTGTCGGGTCATCATGAGACTGTGTCTACTCAAGATTGGCATGATCTTGTTTCTCCTGCTCCTTTTTCCAAAGCTCTTCAGCTCCTTTCTCTGCTTGGTCTCTCTCTCGATCAATTGCTTCATGTTTTATCCTTTCAACCTCTTCTTGCATTTTTTGCGCTTCTTCCTCTTATTTCTTTTTTTGTTACTCAGTTGATAAATGTTGCTCTGCTTCTTGTAATAGTTTGAGGGCTTCCTCTTCTCTCTTCTTTGTAGCTTATTCTTCTTGTTTCTTTTTCTACTCACCAGCTTTACTACTGCTTCCCTTGCCTCCACTAGTGGAAAATGAGAGATTAGTGACCAGGAGACCAAAAAGTTTGGTCACGACAGTTTTTTTCAAGGGGTAAATGACCAAAATTGATAAATTTAAGTGAGTTAAATAAAAAAGCAAGATAAATGACCACTTTTTGTCATGAGATAAAAACCAACTAAAAACCACCAAGATAAATGACCAAATTTGGTCACAGGATATCTAGACTACAAATGACCACATAACAATTGGTCATTTATTTGGTCATTTTTAGTTGTCACTCCGACAATTAAAAAAATTACAATTTTGACAATGAATTTGTACATTTTACTAAATTCTAACATTGCAGATGGATGCAGGGGGTCTTTGAATCCATTTGCAGTGTTACAATTTAGTAAATTTTAACATATATATAATATATATTTACACGTCCCTATATTAACAAAATTGAATTAATGCAACCTAGCTATATGTTAATTTGGACATGACCTTGGCATATAAAAAAACTCACTAAACCTTTAAACCCACTACACCTTGGCATATAATGTTAATTATAATACTAATTTGCATGACCTTAGCATATAATTATAGTTTTTATAGGCTAATTTGGACATGACATTAGCACCTTGGAAAATTAAATAGGTGGGATCCATGTCAATTGAAACCAGTGACACGTGCAAGAATCTCATCACACTAAATTGACACGTGGCATAATCTCCTTCCTCCATCATCTTCTTCGTACTCCATTGGATTCTCTCTCTACGTCCCTTTCCTATAGTGTAGGCTCTGTTGCATCATATATGCGATATTTTTCTTTTATTTCCTCTCTCACTATGTGGCTTTTGGAGCCTTTAATTCTCTCTATCCTATACGCTCACGGTGTGGAACTTTGCAGGTAATTTTTACTATATATTCAGTGTTTTTAAATTCCCTATTAGGGGCAGGCGATTGATCATTGTTTATTTTTGGTATGTTAAGGTGTATTGAAAGATTCATACCAGAATATTACCTCACAAAACCCATTCCATGTTCCATTTTCCTTTGCCATCTCAACAATGCATTGTTAATATGTCTCTTCAATTTTCTATGCTAGTAGGGAGTGGACCTTTCTTATCACCCAAAACCCTCTTGCCCCTTTCTATTTCAATTAGTGTTTTCCATTCTGTTTCCCATTCCTGGTAACATAAATTGACCAGCAAAACCCGTTTCTTGTTTTTGTTTCCCATTCCATTCCTGGTAACATAAATTGGCCAGCAAAACCCATTTCTTGTTCCTATTTCAATTGCCATCTCAACGTTGCATTGTTAATATTCCTATTCAATTTTTTATGCTGAGAG
>LPNX010728894.1:65872-88841 GCA_001517045.1 Pseudotsuga menziesii | reverse complement strand
CAGTGTTTTAAGGCACATAGGAAAGCAAGACTAGGTGAGGTGAATCATCTTTGTTGCCTCTTCCTCCTCCACTCTTTCCTCCATGCAAAAGCATGTATGAGTTGCCATTTGACCACTCTTTAGCTTGCCCATGCACCCTTGCTAATTCGTGGGGTCCTTGATATATTTGGGATCAGCTTTTTACACCTATGGGGGATTTGCTTATTTTGGGTAAGCCTGCTTTATGCTAGATTTGGATGCTTCCTTATGCATTCGATTTGCTCATGTATTCTATATATTCAGCAGCCTATGTTATTATAGGGTTGGCTATTGTACACTCAGTTAATATAATTTTGTGTTACAGCTCCATATTCAGTCTCCATTGTTGATAATTTTGCATGATCAATTGTTAATTGTTGTGGGTGAAATTAATCTACTGCAGGCCTGAATTTCTACATTTTCATATCTCCACTACTACGTTTCTAATATCATTGATCCCATTTGAGAAGTTAACGCCCCTATTCCGAATAGATATGCACACCATATAATGTTGCATGTAGGTTTCAGAAAGAAAGATAACTCAATTAGAACAGTTTCTTCCATATGTACATAACCTACATTGGTTATGCAATTGCTACGACTTACATAACACAAGCACACCCATTCGTTGTTATTGTCTGCACTAACACTCACACAATTTATTCAAATTTTCAGCTGTAACTACCCCATGTCCATGAAGAGAAGAAGTTCTATTTGTAAAATACATTCTTTAAATTGGCAAATGTTACATGGTACCAGTGATTTTTTTCACTAAGTTAGTGGTTTCTATGTGACTACACCCTATTGTCAGTATTCATCCAACTGTACACTATCTATTCTCATCTTGAGTTGATGTCTATTTATTGGTAATTTATACAGGTCCAATGATAAATATATAAATATATAGTGCTCCTTATTATGTAGACATTTTTCCCAACTCAAAGCTATAGAACTACTATCTTATGATAACCTTTATGTGGCAACTGCTAAGCAACTATCGACAAAGACAAATTTCACACAATATTAGATGTAATTTATTTTCCATTGACCTTTAGTTGTAAATTTTTAGGCTCGTTTTCATAGAAAAGACAACTTACCTGTAACTACAAATGTACATCCCAAAGGTCTATAGGCTAAAACAACAATTTGTCTCAATAACCTGGTAACCACCAAGAGACTCTAGTTGAACCTTTTATTTGGCCTCTTGATGTTTGGAGCAAAACACTTATAATTTTATAGGTTATTTGGTTGTAAATTTCCCTGTTTCTTTTCTTTGACAATTGCCATTTTTTGCAGCGAAGTAATTACTCATCAATGGAGGGAGTGTTATATTGCAAGCCTCACTTTGACCAGCTTTTCAGAGAGAGTTGAAATTTTAACAAGAACTTTCAGTCCCGTAAGAGATCTATCTTGGGAATGCTAGGACTTATGATGGATAATGTGTATGTTGTTTCTTTTCATTGATAAACATCAAGATAAAATTACTATAGCTTATTTTCAGTTCTCTCATTAAGGTTTTCTTTTCCTCTCTGTTTTGACAGAAAAATCAAGCAAAGTACTTGACAGTCTTCAACCTGAAATGGTATAATTTCCTATCTTTTATGAGGAAATAATTTCCAATACTTTACTATCAAAGTACTTTAGTGCACTTTTTGTGAATAGCAAATAAAATTATGGATTAAATTGACATATATTAAATCTAAAAAAAATTCTAGTTGAAGAATCCCAAACTTTAATCAACAAAACACAGTATAAGAAATGTAAACTTTAGTTATACCAGAGCAATAAAAAGTGGTTCATTCCTATATTTATGAAAATATTATGTTTTAAAGGAAGGGGGTGAATGTCATCATCAAATCAAGAGTTAGGAGATATGGTGCTGATTTCTAATTCATTGAATGTTCTTTTACAAACAAGATCTCCTAGTAAAGTGTCCATGATGTTCTCTGGAACTCAATACAAATGTGCTACCGATGGAAAAACAACATACCCTCTAGAGAAGGTAAGACTATTTGAATTAGTAGTTCGGTCTACACTTTTCTTGTATATGTGTTTGTAATGTACCTTATTTAGAGTAGAAAATTTCTTTCAACACATGGAAAAGATAAGTCAAAAAGCTTTGTTACTCTTATGTTTCCAATGCCTTAATATATCTATATGGATATAGAGGACTGTTCATGTTATTTGTTTATTTGTACCCTAGTAAAATAAATTGACAAGAATTCAAAAAGCTTTGTTACTCTTTGGTTTCCAATGCCTTAATATATCTATATGGATATAGAGGACTCTTCATGTTATTTGTTTATTTGTACCCTGGTAAAATAAATTAGAGAAGTGTGTTATAGCTGATTCTACCACACCAGGTGATTCACACTTGTATGTCCTTCCCCTGTCCCTCTGTAGACTCCTTAGACCCCTTGTACCATTTTTTGTCCTTTGATGTTTCCTAGACCATCCCTATAAACATGTGAAAATTGATATACGCGATTTTTAAACCCCTTATCGCGTATATATGCAGGTTTGACCCCTAAAACCGCATACATCGGGATGTGTACAAAATCCAAATCCTTTTGGAGTTTTCCTTGACATGGATCCGACTCACTTGTCTCCTTGCCTTCCATATGCCTTGAGATCGCTCGGATTCGACCTTTCATTACCCCATTGAAAAGCTATATAAGGAACTCTTGGGATGCATTGAAGGAATAAGAGAATTGAGAGCAAAGAAACTATAGTCCATTGTTGTTGAAACTTGTTCTTGAGTCTGCATCCCTTTGTCCCTTGGAGCACTTTGGTGTTCTTCCCAAGCTTGCCTTTTTCTTGTGAGATTGCTATCGAGAGATGGAGGATTGAGGTGGTGGAGGCCCAAGTGGTGGATTCAGTTTCTCTGATTTGCGGACACGCCGACAGAGGTTGTATTCATTCTAATCTCTGATTTTATATTAATAGAAATATCTTTTCCTATCCAATAATGTATGTTTGAATGAATATTTTATCCATGGATGATTTCAAATGCTTATACATTGTTGATTATATATGCTAGAGTAGATCTAACACCAATATATATAGTATGCTTGTCTTGTTTACTTGTTGTTGAGGAACTTATTAATCAATTCAAGATGAAGTTGGAAAGCTCAATAGGGATCTACTTCAACCGTCTGGAATAAGGTACGAGGTCTAATCCTTTAGTGTTAGATATTTGATTTCTCTTGCATATTGGAAAGGATTGATTTTTGGAGTCAAGTTGTCTATTGTGGTACCCCAAGCCATAGGAATTTCTCTCCATAACAAAATTGGAGACTCTGCTGGGGAGTTCCTATTAGTTTTCCTTTGGGGGTTTTCTATCGGCATTCAATGACTTTGAATTGCTCTTTTCTCTCTATTTCTGTGTCAGGTCTGGGGGCATGTTTCCTTGGTAGTGTCTGATTGGTGTGAAGTTTGTCTCAGCTTGCCTGTTTGCCTTTATTTTTATGCACCTTTCTTCCTGTACGTGATTTTTTAACTCATAGTCACGTATATACATGGGTTTCACTACTATATATGTGTACACATGCAGGTTTACTGCGAACAGTCACGTATGCCCTTAGTTTTTCCTTCTAGAGGAAGATTGATTGTTGCTGGGTGAATTTGGATGATTGTTGAGTCTCCTTTGATACTGCTAGAGTCTGTACACACCTCTGTTTCTGACCAGAGATGTTTTTTTTAGGGTAAAATTTCTTTTTTGAAGAATGTTCTTGTCATTGCATTTTCAATTTTTTGTTTTGGGATTAGTGCATTAGATTTCTTTTACCTTAGTACTTTGCTTGAGTGCTGCTTGATTGTGCTTGCATAGTCTGGGGGTTGTAGAACCATTCTTTTGCTGTAGTATCTCATTTTTATTTCAAAAAATCCAAAAATATTTGATTATCATTATGCATTGCATCTTGCATTTTGCATAGTACTTGCACTAGATTTGCTTTGAAGTATTTCATATAGGAAAGCTTGCATTTATTATTCGAAGAATATTGTGCATTTCACCTAGTAGCATACCCTATTTTTCATGGACACAATGCATTTGCATTGATTGTTAGGTGTGCATTTTGCTTCATGTTGTGTCATAATGCTATTAGTTGCACGGCCATCTACCTCTTTTGAGTAATAAAGCCAATTAAAATCAACGCTTAATTAAAATGAACTACACTATTTTATTTGATAGGGTTCACCAACAAGATTAGGTTTTAGGGTCTTGGAATAGTTCATTGTGAGTAAATTTTCCAAGACCACTAAACAACAACATGTATGTGTCTATCCAGGTGAGTGTGTGAAATTCCTTGGTATAACCAGTGTTTCTCAGGATCCTCCCCTCAAAAGGGAGTTAAGCACGAGGCAGTGTGAGCGGTTATTGATTGGGATGACCCCTAGTCATAACTGAGTAGCACCAGAGATATTTCCAAGATTGTATTCGTATCTGGGGGCTCTTTTGAGAGTTTCGAGCTTTGCTACCCTGCCCATACGGTCAATCCCACCTGCGACTGTCCGCCTGAACATTTATTATATTGAGGTGACCTTAGTTTCCTTACCTAGTATATTGAGGGGGTACTCTACAGGGGTTATTCTGCGGGTGTCCCAGCCAGGTTGGGGTTAGATAGCATAGTCGCTTTACGCATTGAAGCTGAGGGCCACAATAATTGGTTACGTACCTCCTCTTGTTGTGTATGAGAGTCTCAAGCCTCTCCTAGGTGAGACATACCTGCTTCATTCGGGATCTCATTTATCCTACCCTTGATTGCTTGTGTTTGGATTTAGATTTTATTGGTGTATGCTCTGTGCACCTTAGCTTTCCTAGGGTTTGCATAGTTAGAGAGTCTTTTTGCATTTTTTGAGTCATTATGGATTCAGGTGTGGCTTTTCACCATTCTCGTTGTTTAGTAGGACTTCCTCCTTCTGCATCTCCTCCTCCTTTGGGAGAGAGAGATAGACAGTCCAGGTGGACTACTTCGCACGTTGATTCACACACGATGGGAGACCATGTAGAAGGTATTCCTGAACCACCTTCTCCCATTCAAGTGGAAGATGGGGAGTTTACTCCTAACTATGATCCTTCACCTGATTTGACTGAGTTAGGTCCTGTAATTTCTAAGATAGGTACTTTTCATGATAGACCTACTTATTCTAGTGTTGATCCCCCATTGACGCATCGCCGGTATGGAATGTCGGAAGATGATGAGACTCATTTTGAACCCGCGAGCACTAGTTATGGTAGTTATGGTATGTCTGGTTTTCCCACACATGATTTGGCATTTCATGTCGAGTCTGAGTTTGATCCTAACACTACACCTGGGGGCACTCTCATTTCTTACCATTTTGAGAGGTTTGGGAGCACAAGTCACATTGCACCTTCCATCCCGGTGGTGGAAGCTACATCGCATATTCCTACTAGGCCTAGAGTTAGTGATTCTATTAGGATACCAGATCCAAGACGAGTGACTATAGGGAACAACACGTACATAATTTCACAGGTCCCTTCTTCCTCTGTCCCTAGTTCTTTGAATGTTCACCCTCCACCTCATTCACGTGGTCCTTTGGGATGAAATGTTGCTACGAGTCATGTCCATACTGTTGTTACTCAACCAGCTATGTCTTAGGTTCAAGTACCACCCATTGTTTCGGGAGGTCATGTTCATACTTCTAGAGGTCATGCTACTACTTCCAGAGCATATATTCCTACTTCCGGAATGTATATTCCTACTTTCGGAGCGTATATTCCTACTTATGGAGTGTCTCATGGGACATCTCATGCAATGACTTATGGGCCTTATTATGGGACGCATTATGGACAGGGTTCTTCACCTTATGGGTATGGGTATTAACAACCTGCTTACTCTCCAAATTATGACTTTGTAGCCCCAAATAGTCAAGGTACACCACACTATGGTGCTTCCATGCCACCCTATACAGGTCAAAAGGGAGGAGGGCACTATGGCCAAGGCCATGGTGGTTATGGTAATCAAACCTATGTGAATCAGAACTATCATGGAACGGTCCATCAACCTACTCATCCTAGGCTCCCTTTCCTCACAACGCTAGATCTTCTTGACTTGTCGATATTGATGAACGATCATGTATCTCATGACCTGGCTTGGCCAGCTATCCCTACTAAGCTTCCCTTGGACATACCCAAATTCGAGGGCAAACCGGGAGAGGATCCGAGCGAACATATTACTACCTTTCACCTATGGTGCTCTTCAAATTCCTTACACCAAGATTCGATCCATTTAAGGCTGTTTCAACGCACCCTTATAGGGCTTGCCGTGAAATGGTATATAGAGCTACCTAGGGGGGCATTCGCTTTGTTCGATGACCTAGCGATTAATTTTCTTAACCACTTCCAGCTACCAGTGCGTTATGACGTTGGTATGAAACTCTTGTCGACATTTCAGCAGGATAAAGACACACATATATTGGACCATATACAAGAGTGGCGTAGACAGAAGAGGTTGATTAAATCCTTTATACCGCCGAAATTCCTCCTTGAATGGTTCCTGAAGTCATTATTTCCTTATATAGCGAAGGATGTTTCTACATTTGGAGTGCAAAATGAGGAACAAGCCATTTTTAGGGTGCAGGAACTGGATTTGATTTATGCCCAATCGGGTTTTCTATATGAGATCGTTCCCAATGCTTCGCGTTCTAGTTTCAACCCCAAAGTTAAACCTGGACCACATGCCGATGGCATTGTTGGTTGTGCGAGTGCTAAACCTGCAGATTCGGTTGTGAAACAGATCAGTCAATTGTCAATCAACAAATCTGCTTCGGGTCAAGCCACAGCTTTGTCTCAACCCACCCAAATGGTGAGTGTGCTTTTAGTGCAATCGTCGGACCAAAAGGGTAACCAGCAACCCGAAAGGAATAAAAATAACGGTAAGAACAATCGTAAGGGTGGGAATAGGAATGAAAATGCTAATACTAATGGAAAGAATGCTTGCAATGCTGGGGGGGACAAGCAATCTAAGCGTAAGGTTAAATTTTCTTGCAAGTTGTGTAAGGACGATCACCTCACTTACTTGTGCCCTCGTATCGATGAAGCCTCAAGATTTTTAGCGTGGGGCCCAATTGTGCTGAATAACCCTTTGCCTCACAATCAAAACATGAACTCAAGGACCCATGATCAGTCTGGTGGTGATCAAGATCCGCTAGAGGGTAGTGTTCATGGTTGCATTAACATGGTGCGTGCTACGAAGGTTGTGACCCATGTGAAGGACTATGGTTCGTCACAACCCAACCCAGGAAAGGAACCTTATCCACCAGGAACTCCTTTGCATATTGAAAAACCTGTGGATAAACCTGAAGTTGTACCTCGCATTCCTAAAGGAGTCCTTAAGCATTTGGGGCACAATCCTAATGCCTGAGCCACCCAGAACTATTCTTTTGTCAAGGATTTGGGCCACACTCCTTGTGCGATGTTTGCACTAGAAGTGCTTCAGAGTTGTCCTTCGCAAAGGAAGGCTTTGCTTTCTACCCTTGGTGTGAATGATGATAATTCTTCCTCCGTGATTAAATTTGAAACCGTAGGACTTCGGCCTCGCTTGCCTTACTATGTGTCTCTTTTGATTCATGTAGAATGTCTCAACATGACCGTCAAGCGCACTGTGATTGAAAAAGGTACTGCTGCTTCTGTGATGTCTTTATCATGTTGGAAGGGTTTAGATTCCCCTGAGTTGTCTAAGTCAGCTACCATGTTAACTATGTTTGATGGGAGATCGTTTAGTCTGCACGGGATCCTTCCTTCCCTAAGGTCTATTTGGGAGGGAAGACCATTGTGATAAAGGTCGAGGTGGTTGATGCGCCCCTTGACTACAATCTCTTGCTGGATAGGAATTGGATGTACAGTATGAAAGCCATAGATTCTTCACTATTTTGTGTTGTATGCTTTCCATTTAATGGGAATATAGTTATGAATGATCAAATGTCATTCAAGAATCCGTTAGTTACCGCATCTTTGGAAGCTTCGATCTTGATTGTAGAGGACTCTTAGCCGGCAACTGGGAGTGTGGGTGTGGGCATGTATCCATCCCTTATGGGAAGCTTTAGTTTTCCTGCACCTGTCCTTATGATAGGGTCTAGTTCCAGTGAGGCTTCGACGTCTATGAGATCGGTTTCTTTTCGCACAAGTCATATGGAATATCCTTGGATTCTTCCTACACTGAATACTTCGAGTGAGCCTATCATGACAAATGTGTTGTTGCCTACAACTATGGTAGTGTATCAAGCTAATATTGAGTGTGTTGTAGAGCCTAGTCCTTCCTCTTCATGGACGAAGGAGGAGGACCCATATGTGTTGCCTGCATGGGCAGTTCAGTATTCTCACGTGCATGACTTCCTTGATAGTGTTTTTCCTTCAGATGAAGCGATTATTGAGGCCATGTCAGGGGTTGAGCCACCATGGGAAGAGTTGCATCATAGATCTTATTTTCTTCCCGAGCTTGACCACTTGGAGAGTGAGGAATTTAGGGAGGTTCTTAGTGAGAGAATTGGTAGTCCCATGGTTCCATTAAGCTCTCTTGGTCCAATGACTGATGGGAACATGGAAAATATATCTCCAACGATTGCTATCAATATCTCTCGCAATCCTGGCAGGATAGAGAATGTCTATATTGGGGCAGAATATTCCCATGCTGAGATTCAAGAATACACTGAGCTGTTTAAAGAATTTAGTGATATCTTTGCTTGGTCTTACGATGAAATGCCAGGTATCGACCCTCGCATTGTTGAACATGAGATTAAGACTTATCCCAATGCTAAACATGTTCGACAACGCTTGCGTGCAGTGAATCCTAAGAAAGCACCCGCGATTAAGGTAGAGATAGAAAAACTGTTGAAAGCCGGTTTTATCTATTCCATTCCCTTGATGGAGTGAGTTTCAAATCCCATTCCGGTTGATAAAAAGTAGGGAGAGATCTGCATATGTACTGATTTCCATGATTTGAATTGTGCCTGTCCTAAAGACAATTTCCCCACACCATTTATTGATCAGATTTTGGATTAGTGTGCGAGTAGCGAGGTTTTTTCCTTTATGGACAACTTTTCCGGATACAATCAGATACAAATTAAACCTGAGGACCAACATAAGACTGCATTTATTTTTCCTTGGGGAACTTTTGCATATCGAAAAATGCCTTTTGGCCTTAAGAACGTCGGAACTACTTTTCAGTGGGCTATGACCTTGATCTTCCATGATCTCAAATCGATTATTGAAGTATTTTTGGATGACCTTGTTGCTCATTCTCGTATGAGAATGCGTCATTCCTATCATTTGAGATTAGTATTCGAAAGGTGCCGCCATTATTTGGTCAAGATAAATCCTCACAAGTGCATCTTTTGTGTGAAGTCTGGTCGCTTATTAGGATTCATTGTTTCTAAATGTTATAATTTCATCATTAAGCTAGCATTATATTAGGATCTTTACTAAGAGAATAACAAGCACAGCAATCAAACACAAGAGACAATGAACACAGTGTTTATCCTCGGGGAAACCATAAATGGTGAAAACCCCAAAACTTCCTTAGAGATAGAATCAGCACCAAAATAGAAAAGCCCCAAAACAGTAAGTGATCTCCCGACAGCAGTAACCTTCTTCTTGTCTAGCCCCGGTGTCTTCTCCTTCCTCAACTATGTGCTACACTTGAGTGTGTATGAGTTGTGTGATAAAATAGAGACTCCAGTTCTCTATTTATACTAATCCTGACATGACTAAAACCCTACCAGGGCCGACCTCTACTAGGAGATTCTAATAACCCTAGTGCCCCAGAACTCCGGGGACTTTAACCCTTAGACAATAAGAGGATTACCCACAATGACTTGACATGACTTGTTTACATCATAGACCTTCCTGATAGGAACATCGGGGCATGACATAACTCAAGTACATCCCAAAATAAACATCGGGTTACAATATATAAGAAATACAAGTGAAATGCATTCTGAAGTTACATATACATCAACACTCCCTCTTAACTAGGAAGGTATTCTTTCGACACAATTTTTAGCACAAGTCTTCTTCTCTGTATCTTCTGGATCATCATCTAGTCCTTGTCATATTCAAGTCATCTTCATCATCGGATCTGGATCATCACTCGATCTGGATCATCATGGGACATCATCACCGGATCTAGATCATCACTCGATCTGGATCATCACTGGGCATCATCACTGGATCTGGATCATCACTCGATCTGGCTCATTTCTGTTGGATCATCATCACTCAATCTGTATCATCATTGGGCATCATCACAAGTGCTATCTCTTGATTCTTCTCATCATAGGAACCTCTACAGAGCCATTCCTTTTTCATATTGGATGTATCATCTCAGAGCTAGTCCTTTTTCATACTAGATGAGGCATCACAGAGCCGGTCCTTTTTCATACCAGATGAGGCATCATAGAGCTAGTCCTTTTTCATACCAGATGTGGCAGCTACTCAGAGCTAGTCCTTTTTCATACTAGATGAGCCTTCTCAGAGCTAGTCCTTCTTCATACTAGATGAGGCATCATAGAGTTGTTCCTTTTTCATACCAGATGAGGCATCACAGAGCTGGTCCTTTTTCATACCAGATGTGGTAGCTACTCAGAGCTAGTCCTTTTTCATACTAGATGAGGCATCACAGAGCTGGTCCTTCTTCATACCAGATGAGGCATCACAGAGCTGGTCCTTTTTCATACCAGATGTGGCGGCTACTCAGAGCTAGTTCTTTTTTATACTATATGAGCCTTCTCAGAGCTAGTCCTTTTTCATACTAGATGAGGCATCACAGAGCTGGTCCTTTTTCATACCAAATGAGGCATCACAGATCTAGTCCTTTTTCATACCAGATGTGGCAGCTACTCAGAGCTAGTCCTTTTTCATACTAAATGAGCCTCCACAGAGCCATCCCTTTTTCATGCTGGACATGTCATCTACACAGAGCTAGTCCTTTTTCATACTAGATGTGTCTTCATAGATCCAGCCCTTTTTCATGCTGGATGTGGCATCCACATATACCTGACAATGGAAGGAACCAATCCTCTCACCATGTCACAGCTCTTACATCCAACCAAGGAAGGAACCAATCCTCTCACCATGTTAGAATGGCACAGCACTTACATCTAATCATGGAAGGAACCAATCCTCTCAACATGTCAGAAGGGCTTAGCACAGACACATCACTTCCTCTTAGGAGGAACCTCGATCTGGAGAACACCAAGCTTCTCGCTAAAGTACTCAAACTTGACCCTAGCCAATGGCTTAGTCAACACATCAGCTATCTATTCGTCCATCGCAACATACTGGAGCTTCACTGCTCCTCTCTGCACCATATCCCTGATATAGTGATACTTGATCTCGATATGATTTGACTTGTCATGGATTACTAGATTCTCTGACAACTTTACACAACTTTGGTTCTCATAGTATATACAAGTAGCATCTAACTAGAGATCAAATAGATCAGACAGTGGCTTCCTTAGCCATACTACCTCACAACTAGCTGAACAGGCTATAACATACTCTGCTTCAGCTGTACTCAGTGCCACATAGGATTGCTTCCTGCTAAAACATGAGATTACACCTGATCCCATACTGAAGCAACACCCTGAAGTGCTCTTCCTATTGATGGCACTATCTTCCCAATCTAAATCAACATAACCCTCCAGGTTAATCCTTTGATCAGCCTTATACTTGAGCCCATAATCAACTATACCCTTCAGATACCTCAAAATATGCTTTGCAGCAGTCAAGTGAACATGTCTCGGACCTGTCAAGTATTGGCTCAAGGTGTTCACAGCAAAGCAAATATCTGGTCTCATGTTCATCAGGTACATCAAGGACCCAATCATCTGATGATACATCATGGCATCAACTATCTCTAATGAAGCATCACTCAATAGCTTCAGGTTTGATGCCATAGGTGTGGTTAATGCCTTGTAGTCCATCATCCCAAATCTCTTCAGGATCTCTATTGCATAATTTCCTTGTCCAAGAAAGATTCCATCTGTAGTCTACCACACCTCCATACCTAGGAAATAATGCATCATTCCCAAGTCCTTCATCTCAAACTCAGAAGCAAGCTTTCTCTTCATATCAGTAATCAACCCATCCATAGCTGTCACAAATAGATCATCTACATATAGTAGAAGTATCACCGGGTTTCCATCTTCCACCTTGTAGTAAAGGTTGGAATCTGCTTTACTCTTGGTAAATCCCAAACTAGATAGAAATCTGTCAATTCTGCCGTACCATGTCCTGGGTGCCTGTTTCAAACCATACATGGATTTATTCAGTCTACACACATGAGACTCCCTGTCATGAGTCTCAAAACCGAGTGGCTGCTCCACATACACTTCCTCTTCTACTACACCATTCAAGAAAGCAGTCTTGACCTCCATTTGGTGATCTTCCATTTTATCACTGCAGCCAGAGCAAGTACTGATTTGATGGAACTGTATCTGGCTACAGGTGCAAAGGTTTCTTCATAGTCTATTCCTTATTTCTGAGAGAAACCCTGAGCCACAAATCTTGCCTTATACTTTTCAATGCTACCATCTGCAACATGCTTGACCTTGTAGATCCATTTTGAAGTTACAACTGACTTCCCTTCTAGTCTTGGAACAACATCCCAAACATCATTCTTCATGATCGATTGATACTCTTCGATCATCGCATCCTTCCATTCTTTCCATTATGTTGCTTCTTCATATTTGGAAGGTTCTTTATCAATGAAGTCACATAGTAAAGCTACATAACTGGAACAAGATCTGGTCCTCTTTCTTTCTCTGAGATTATCTTCTGGAACCCCATATCTTTCCACACCTCAGATAATATCTCGTACCCAAGCAGGTTTCCTCTTGTGAGGATTCTTCTCCTGTGGTGGATCTACAGGTCTTTGTGGTTCTTCAAATTCTCGATCTTCTTCTTGAGTTTCTTCGCTCATGATTGTATCATGAATTCTGGGAGCTTCTGCTTCTTCAGGTTCTTCAACAGGTTTCTTTCTGGATTTGATGTAGGCTGAATCATCGTCAAATGTTACATCCCTGCTGATGTCAATATTTTTGAACCCTGGGAATTATATTATGTAAGCCTTCGAGCTTTCAGAGTATCCCACAAATATACCCTTCTTTCCTGAAGGATCTAATTTTGTTCTCTTCTCTTTTGGAATGTGTATGTACACAGGACAGCTAAATATTCTGAGATGGCTGACTTTTGGTTTCTTGCCGGAGAAGACTTCTTCAGGAGTCTTGTTCTTGAGTACTCTGTGTGGAGTACGGTTCTATACTTACACTGTTGTTCTGGCTGCTTCTGCCCAAATATGCATAGGAAGATCTTTATCATGAAGCATAGCTCTTGCAGCTTCCATGATAGTTCTATTCTTCCTCTTTGCAACCCCATTCTGTTGTGGATTGTAAGGAGTGGACAACTCCCTCTTAATCCCTGAGTCCTTACATAGTTCCTTGAACTCATTTGAAGTCAATTCTCTTCCATTGTCTGATCGAAAAGTCTTGATCTTCTTTTCAGTCTGGTTCTCGATCAAGGCTTTGAATTCCTTGAACTTGCTAAACACTTCATCTTTATTCTTCATGAAGTAAATCCATGTCTTCCTAGAAAATTCATCAATGAAAGAAACGTAGTACACATACCCGCTTAGTGAGATTGATGACATTGGTCCACGTACATCGGAGTGGATTATTTCCAAGATTCCTTTTTCTTTTCTCTCGCTTCTTGGAAATTTCTTCTTTGTGTTCTTTCCTTTCGCACATCCTCTACAAACCCCTTCATGTTTTGCTTGAATTTCTAGAAGACCTTCAACAGCTTTGCTTGCAAGTGGTAGTGCTCTGTAATGTACATGTTCAATCCTTACATGCCAAAGTTCATTTGGTTCTACTGTGTCATGAACCAAATCTTGATCTGGTTGGCCCTTCAACTTGTATAGACCTCCTTTTTGTTCTCCAATCACGATTGCATCATCAAAATTCTTTCCCTTTGGCCACATAAGAACTTGGCCATCTACAAAAGAAACCCTCATTCCTTTTGCATCCAATGCAGATATGGAGAGGAGGTTCTTCTTTAGTCCTGGAACAAATAATACATTCTTCATCTTCAAAGACTTTCCAAAGTCTAGTTTGTAGAAGGATTTACCACTACCTTTTATTGGATACTGGTATTCATCCCCAAGTTTCACCTTGTGAGGTGACTCATGTTCAGATAGCTTCACAAATGATTCTTTGAATCCCGTCATGTTCTTGGAAGCACCACTGTCTATAAGCCAATCATTGCTTCCATGTGAAACAGTTCCCGTGAGAGCAGAGATTAGAACATATTCATACTCACTTGAAGAGTCATCACTCTCTTGTCTGATTCTCTTTGTGGAAGGTTCATCATCCTCTGCAGCATGGGCATGATGTCTTCTTTTTTTCCCTTCTTCCTTAGACTTCTTTTGTTAGGGCATAATTTGGATATGTGACCTTTCTCATCACATGTGTAACATCTAATAGTATTTAGATATTTTCTAGAGTGTGAGATCTTACCTTTGGAGTGATAATTGCTCCTCCTGTTTTTCTTGGAGTGGACTGTGAGAGCTTGATCTTCACTACCCATATTCTCTTCTCGAGCTGCTATCCGAGCTTCTTCTTGAGAGCATTCTTCCCATAGGCTGCTGAACTTGACTAACTTCTTTCTACCACATATTCCTTTAATGAAGGAATCCCATGATCTAGAAAGACCATTCAAGGTGGTCATCACAATCTCTACATTTTCCACTTCTTCATCTACTGCTTCTAGCTGCTCCTTGATCTAAGAAACCCTTGTAAAGTAAGACTAAATAGTCTCATCATTCTAGATCTTTTCTTTCTTCAATTGGTTTCTCAAAGTCGTCTTCCTGTTTATATTCTTCCCTTCAAACAATTTGGTTAGGGCATCAAACATAGCTTTAGGTGTCTTGAGGGAGGACACCTGTGGTATGAGATGATCCTTGATAGAATCAGCAATGATTCTCTTTTCCACAACCAACTTCTTCTTATGTAAGGCCTTAGCCTCATCTCCCTCTGGAACTGGAACCTCCTCATTGATATAGGAGTCCAACTCATTCTCTTCCAGGACCAGGGAGATCCTATACTTCCAAGCTCGGAAGTTATCAGCGCCCTCAATCTTTTCATCAAGCTTGGTATGATGAGACATCTTAAAATGAGAACCTCAAATGGAAATACAAAATATTTAGATCTTACCAGGTCAAGATGTCGGATCTTGATTTGGAGCTGAAATCCTCCAATGTTGGTTCAGTAGCAAATTAGGGTTTTGCTTTTTCGGAGATCTATCCACCCAAATGCCTTGAAATTTATCCCTAACTTCAATTTTGGGGAGGAGATCAATCCAAGCCTGGGCTCACTAAAAAATTCCTCTTCTATGAAAAGCCCTAATTTCTAGCAGTAGTGTTGGGTCCAAAACTGAAAAACCTCAGAAATGGATTCTGCTTCGACAGAAAGATGCGCCCTAAGGAGGAGAGTTATTCCACCTTACTTTTGCTGAAAATATATAGAGAAAGATCCACAAACTAGGAAGCCCTAGTTCCCGCAGTTGCACAGTGTCTTCTTCTCAGGTTAGCTCTGATACCATGTTAGAATTTCATCATTAAGCTAGCATTATATTAGGATCTTTACTGAGAGAATAACAAGCACAGCAATCAAAAACAACAGATAATGAACATAGTGTTTATCCTCGGGGAAACCTTAAATGGTGAAAACCCAGCAACTTCCTCAGAGATAGAATCAGCACCAAAATAGAAAATCCCCAAAACAATAAGTGATCTCTCGACAGCAGTAACCTTCTTCTTGTCTAGCCCCAGTGTCTTCTCCTTCCTCAACTATGTGCTACACTTGAGTGTGTATGAGTTGGGTGATAAAATAGAAACTCCAGTTCTTTATTTATACTAATCCCAACATGACTAAAGCCCTACCAGGGTCAACCTCTACTAGGAGAGTCTAATAACCCAAGTTCCCTGGAACTGTGAGGACTTTAACCCTTAGACAATAGGAGGGTTACCCACAATGACTTGACATGACTTGTTTACATGATAGACCTTCCCGATAGGAACATCGGGGCATGAAATAACTCAAGTACATCCCGGAATAAACATCGAGTTACAATATCTAAGAAATACAAGTGAAATACATTCTGAAGTTACATATACATCAACACTAAAGAGGGTATAAGAGTCTACCCTTTGAAGGTTGAGGCAATACTTCAGTTATCTCCCCAAAAAAACATTCAACATCTTCAATGTTTGCAAGGCATGGAAAACTTCTTACGGAGATTCGTTGTCAATTTTTTCAATTTGACTAGAGGCTTCATGCGTCTTTTGAAGAAGGACACCACCTTTTGTTGGGACGAATGAGCCCAGGAGTCCTTTGATGCGCTCAAGCAAGCCCTAGCATCGGCCCTGGTGATTAGTCCTCTAGACTATAGCCATGATTTTCTACTTTATGTGACCCCATCCATGGAGACGATTGGTATGGTTTTGGTTCAAAAGGATGAGGAGCTCCAAGAGCATGTCATATACTATCTGAGCCAGAATATTATTCACGCAGAGATCCGTTATTTCCATGTTGAGAAGATTTCCTTAGCTACTGTACATGTGGTTCAATGGTTGAGACATTATATTCTCCTTCGCCAGACCTTGGTTGTAGCCCATGTCAATCCATTTCAATTTGTCCTCACTCAAAGGATGAATGGGGGAAAATATAATAAATGGATTGTCATCTTGCAAGAATTCGATCTTGAGTTTGTTTTGGTAAAATTGAAGAAACCGTTAATTTTTGCAGAGCTTATATCGGATTTCCCAAGTGAATCCAAGGAGTTGGTTCGTGAAGATACGTTTATCGATGAGCACATATTCTTAATCTCAACTTTAGACCCATGGTATGGGGATATTATTATATATCTACAAACATTGAAGGTCCCTACTCACCTCTCATGGGATGAACGACAACGATTACGTCACGTATCCAAGAATTACCTCATAGTGGATAACACTTTGTACTGCCATGGGGTAGATTCCATTTTACGTCGTTGTTTAACTCATGAGGAGGCTGATCTTGTGTTGAATGATTGCCATGGAGAGGTGTGTGGTGGTCATTTTGTAGAAATTCAGGCCTGCAGTAGATTAATTTCACTCACAGCAATTAACAATTGATCATGCAAATTATCAACAATGGAGACTGAATATGGAGCTGTAACACAAAATTATATTAACTGAGTGTACAATAGCCAACCCTATAATAATATAGGTTTCTGAATATATATAATACATCAAGAGGTCGAATGCATAAGGAGGCATCCAAAACTAGCATAAAGCAGGCTTACTCAAAATGGGCAAATCCCCCATAGGTGTAAAAAGCTGATCCCAAATCTGTCATGGAGCTCATGAATTGGCAAGGGTGCATGGGAAAGCTAAAGAGTAGTGGAATGGCAGCTCATACATTCTTTTTCATGGAGAAAAGAGTGGAGGATGAATAGGACAAAAAACTAGTTCACCTCACCTAGTCTTGCTTTCCTATGTGCCTTAAAACACTGAAAAAGCAGGGAATAAAGCAGAAAAAGCAGATGGGCGCCTATGAGGCCAGGAATAAAGTAGATTTGATTCCTAAAGCTCTCAAGGGCGCTACATGAGTCAAAGATGGCAATTTTGACCTCTATGGATAGGCAATTAGCAACTTGCACATGGTGGGACTCATGGACTAGGCAAATAAGACAAAATAAATGAAATAATGTCTAAGTGGGTAAATACTATGGGTTGATTATTCTAACACATTTATCTGAGCTTTCTACAGCCCAAAAAATCTTAAGAGCGGGTTATTTATGGCCGTCGATCTTTAAGGATTGTGTAGATGCGATCAAGAGGTGCCATCCTTGCCAGGTGTTTGCACGTAATATGCGCTTGAAACCTGCCCTGTTACATCCCATCATCACTATCGGTCCCTTCACTAAGTGGGGGCTTGATTTGATGGATTGCAACCCAGCTTCAGCTAGGGGACATCATCATATCATAGTGGCTGTTAACTACTTCACGAAATAGGCTAAGGCTATGCCTACAATTAAATCCAATGGTGAGACAGCCACGCACTTTGTATTCAACCAAATTATTACTTAGTTCGAGATTTCGAAAGAGCTTGTCACTGACCATGGCTCGCACTTTCAGAATCGTATGATGGAAGAGTTGGAATCAAAGTTAGGGTATAAATAAGAGCATTCCTCCTCTTACTACCCTCAAGCGAATGGACAAGTAGAAGCAGTGAACAAATCACTCAAATCCATTCTCCAACGAACCATCACACAAAGCAAGAATAATTGGCACATTATTTTATATCCTGCTTTGTGCGCTTATAGAACCGCTATTAAGACTGCCACGGGTTTTTCTCCATATCAACTTGTACATGGAGTGTAGTTAGTATTGCTGGTTGAGTGCGAGATTCCTTCTTTGAATCTAGCCATAGAACTCTTACCAGACACTCCCCATTGGAGGAGCGTTTGGTCCACCTATAGAATCTTAATGAGCAGTGTCAAGATGCCTTGGTGGCTCTAGAAGTAAATAAGCATCATGTTAAGGTCCAGTACGATAAGTCTATCCATCCAATGAGATTTAGTGAGGGAGACTTGGTCCTTTTGTGGGATCAACTGAAAGAACCCTTGGGGGCAGGAAAGCTTAACCCCATGTGGCATGGTCCTTACATCGTTAAATGTGTGTTAGAGAAGACGCTTATGAGTTAGTGTATTATGAGGGAATGGCCTTGGTGGAGCCTAGAAATGGACTCTATCTCAAAAAGTACTATGCATGATTTTCAGCCAAGGCTGGTTATTGTATATTATTGTACAGTTTTGCATAGGTAGGTCTTTTTCTTATGGTGATCGAGTTTGTGATGCCTTCCCCTGTCCCTCCGCAGACTCCTTAGACCACTTGGACCATTTTTTGTCCTTTGATGTTTCCTAGACCATCGCTATAAACATGTGAAAATTGATATATGCAACATTTAAACCCCTTATCGTGTATATACGTGGGTTTGACCCCTAAAACCATGTACATAGGGATGTGTAAAAAATCCAAATCCTTTTGGAGTTTTCCTTGACATGGATCCGACTCACTTGTCTCCTGGCCTTCCATATGCCTTGAGATCACTCGGATTCGACCTTTCATTACCCCATTGAAAAGCTATATAAGGAACTCTTGGGATACATTGAAGGCATAAGAGAATTGAGAGCAAAGAAACTACAGTCCATTGTTGTCGAAACTTGTGCTTGAGTCTACATCCCTTTGTCCCTTGGAGCACTTTGGTGTTCTTCCCAAGCTTGCCTTTTGCTTGTGAGCTTTCTATCAAGAGATGGAGGATTGAGGTGGTGGAGGCCCAAGTGGGGGATTCAGTTTCTCTGATTCGCAGACATGTTGACAGAGGTTGTATTCATTTTAATCTCTGATTTTATATTAATAGAAATATCATTTCCTGTCCAATAATGTATGTTTGAATGAATATTTTATCCATGGATGATTTCAAATGCTTATACATTGTTGATTATATATGCTAGAGTAGATCTAACACCAATATATATAGTATGCGTGTCTTGTTTACTTGTTGTTGAGGAAGTGATTCATCAATTCAAGCTGAAGTTGGAAAGCTCAATGGGGATCTACTTCAACCGTTCGAAATAAGGTACAATGTCTGATCCTTTAGTGTTAGATATTTGATTTCTCTTGCATATTGGAAAGGATTGATTTCTGGAGTCAAGATGTCTGCTGTGGTACCCAAAGCCATAGGAATTTCTCTCCATAACAAAGTGTTCTAGACAAATCTAGTAGTTTTAATTGGAATGAGATGGCACTTATACCAGTAGGGTTTTTCCCCTCTTTAGGGACACGCAGTGGGATTTCACCATTTTCCTGCTCTTAGAGGAAGTGATTTTGAGTAAGCCCTTGCCCATTGTTATTGGGACCAAACACATTATACACTAGTCAGTTGGGACCTCCTAAGCCATGGGGAGAATGTGGGAAACAAATATGTGGAGAGTTGTATCTAAACCCTAAATGTTACAAACTCAAAATAGCAAATCATTTAAAATTTGAGAACAACATGCATTCTCCTTCGAACGATATGCAAAGATGAATGACACTTCCTATGTCTCACTTTGAAAAGAAGAAGAAAAGCACCTACATACTCTATCTCTTCTTGGCTACAAAAAATAATTCAACATACTTTTAAGAATTCATAGTTGATGTACATATTTATATTATGGAAAAGTTGTTTATGTTCTAATTATTATGTCACAAATTGCTCTATAACACAACTCTGACCTGTGAGACTTGTGAACTTGTAAAGTCAATGGATTATTGTTTAAATCTAACTAGCATTTGACATGGAAATCAATATTATAAGCATAATTCAGCCAAATTGGATACGGAAGAAGTGACTCGACTCGGTTTCCTCAAAGAGAAGTCAAACTTGAGTCAATTCAGGTTGGGAGGAGGCTGGTAATTATGTTTTTGCTTTTTATAAAGGGACAGTCAGAAAGACCAAATATGGTTGGTGTTAAACATGTGATTATGATTCATAATCACAAGTTTGACTCTGAAACTCATGGGTATGACTCAGAAGCTGTCTTAGCTCGATTTCCTTACAAAGTCAAGTGAACATAAGAAGTCTAGGTCGGTTCAGAGAAGTCTGGTAACACTGCCTCCATAATGCAACAACACATTTAGGCCTTGGATAAGCCATTGTAGATCTAAATATCAATATAAATATATGCTAAGGGGTCACATATAGGTTTTGGACCAAAAAAAATAATGATATCATAAATATGAGACAAATGAAACAATCATCATCACAACATCCCAATAAAACCCAGTTTGAAAGTCTGTTAGAATCGCCCTAAGGCAGACTTCTCACTTGGAAAACTGGGTGCATAAAATTCACCCCCTCCACCACTTAGGTGATTATACTTGACAACATGAGTCTGAATGAGAGGTATTTGCAATGTGGGCTGATTATTTATTGCTAAAATATAGCAGAAAGTAAAATCTATACAAATTAGGAAACCAGCAGAGATTTTCAGGAAAGCTTCACCAATTTACCATTTCCTGAACATACTAATAGGTGCAGGGTGCACTTTTAAACCCTAAGTCTCACCAATAGTCCAAAAGAAAAGAAAAAAAAGTGCAATTGCATTCATAAGATTAACTAAGTACTAAGCAATGTATTCAAGATTACCTAAATAGTAAAGAGTACTCAACAATTCATGCAAACTTTGGATGAAAATAGAATGATCTGAAGAGGGTGTGCAATTATACTTGTGATGCTACAAGACTACCAACTAACCAAAACAATAGAGCAAATAGAAGACTAGAGTAGGATACCTCCAACCAAGAATGAATCGCTTATGTGAAAACCATTTCCCAGTTTGAAATGGAAGGGGAAAACAATAAAGAATTTACTAGCATACAAATCTTTATCAGCTATGGTAATATATAATCATGTAGTTCAGCAGCTTGAAAATGAACCTAAGACACCATTCCCTTTCAGACATAATAATTACAAACCATACATATTTTTCTAACTAATATGATGGATAATACATGCATCACTAAATGATGTGGTTCCCATAACCATATTTTCTGAAAATTGTACAACCGACAGTTATTTTGTAAATGAATACCATACAAATCCATAAGACTCTAGCTACTGCTGCTAAGTATTATATAGCCACCCAACTGGCAATGTAACCTCTCCCTGATTCTTCCGACTGTGGTTACCAAATCCAGAAACCAAGTGAAACAATGACCTCCTACCCACCATAGGGATGCTATGAGAATTCATCTATATCCTCCACAGGGCTACTGTTGAGAACCATAAGCACCCATCACTGGGTTCACTCCACCCATTTCAGTCCCTGGTGGAATTTCGATGGGTGGTCTCATTTCTATCCCAGGCATAGGCATTGCTGGATTCATTCCTGTAGCTAGGGTTTTCACCCTAGCTTGTGCGAATGAGCACCTACTAAGGAATCTGGAATCCTTAGTAGCAGTTCAATAATGTATATGAATTAAATAAAGACAAATCTAAATACGTTCTTGAAGCTAAAGCAGTAAAAAGTAAATAACATGAAGCAAAACAGTAAAGAAATGAATAATGGTTTTTATTGATGTTACCTCCAGTGAGGAGGTTGATGGAGTTCGTTGTGCTGGTCCGATGTCGGTGGCTTCGAGCTCCAAGCTGCTTCTTTTCCTTTTCCGGTGGTGGAAATGGGCCAAAAGAGTTCTCAATGGTGAAAGTAGCTTGATGGTAAGCTAGGGTTTCAAGAATAATTTCGGCAGAGGCGGGATGCTTATGATTGTGGATGTTGAAATGAGGGGTCTCCACCACTTATTTATAGTTTTTTAGTGGTGGAGTGCTGGCCCATGGTTTTGGAAACCATGTGGTTTAGGGCAGCTTGTTTAGGGTTTTTTCCTCCTTTTCCTCATTATTTTATATTTTTTCTTCCCTTTTTGGGGATTTTTCTATTTTTAGACGAATTTTGGACTTTTTTGGATGAAAAAGGGGTTTTTTGGCCTTTTGGAGGCATTTTAGGCCCTTTGGAGGCTTTCTAGATGGTTTTATGGCCTTTTAGAGGCATTTTAGGCCTTTTGGAGGCTTTTTAGTGAGATTTTATGGGAAATATGGTAGGCAAATGGACAAATGAGCCATGTAGTGGGGTAGATGAGGTAGTTAACCATTTTTGGGTGTTAACAAATTGCCCCCTGATGTGCGAGGGCAGGAGCTCATCGTATGGGCGATGGACATCATGAGTCATATTTGGTTTGTGTTGGGGTGTGGAGAAGAGAAGGAAGCAACTGAAGTCCGGGACACCGATCTCGAACCACCTGCAAGGACAGAAAAGTACATAACCTCAATAATGGATGAGGGATCATTT
>LPNX010728894.1:29921-65671 GCA_001517045.1 Pseudotsuga menziesii | reverse complement strand
GTCGACAGAGGGAGACCTGCAACTATCAAGGCAATGATGTTTCCTTGACAGGAGCACGAGGTGCAAAACCGAACTGTGATAGTACTGATGGTAAGAGTGGTAAACTGGTGGGACTAACTAGGCAAGTAGAGTGGGTGGACTTAAACTTCCTTTGTTCAGATTATGATGGCGGGGATGATCGGGCAGCACATGAAACTGATGGGTGGTAAAGGGATCATAGCTGTAAGGGATCGGGGCAGTTCACTGGGCTGAGGGAGACTCAAGCTGTGGTAACATGGTAGGAGACTCCAGAATACTCCGAACAAAGGCGACCTGATTGGAGGTGCTGCCGAGAGGATTGATCATAGTGCCAAGAGGCGGGGGGGGGACTTCTTCATGGGTTATGGAACAAGAAGAAGTGTGGATATATAAAATGCTACTGTCGTGTGGATTTTCCGAGCCCATGACAGTACATGCTCGTGGTTGCTTTCATATTTACTGAGTCTGAAAGCAAATAAGAAGGCTCTGTAGTGATGAAATGGTACTGTCATGTGGATTTTGCGAGCCCATGACAATTCATGCTCATGGTTGCTTTCAATTTTAAGGAGTCTGAAAGCAAATAAGAAGACTCTATATTTGGTGGAATGGTACTGTCATGTGGATTTTGCGAGCCCATGACAGTTAATGCTCGTGGTTGCTTTCAATTTTAAGGAGTCTGAAAGCAAATAAGAAGACTCTGAATTGATGAAATGGTATTGTCATGTGGATTTTGCGAGCCCATGACAGTGAATGCTCGCGGTTGCTTTCAATTTTAAGGAGTCTGAAAGCAAGGAAGAAGACTCTGTAGTTGGAATGGTCAGGCAAGGAGGAAGTGTTCAATTAAGGAACTCTTATGGTGATCAGAACTGATGGTGGGGGGGGGACACTGGTGGGCCTCCTTGCAGGGTGGATGAATGGTGGCAAAATAACGAAACCTTTGTAGTATGACAGGAGTGAATTGGCTCATGTAAAAAGTGTGGAACGAGCAGATGGCGGCCGATGTGGCGCGCTAATCAAGGTAGCAGGATGTTCGTACACAATGTGATGATTGTACCTAGGTGAGAGCGAGAAAATATCTCAAGCATCATCACGAGCTCAGAAAAGTGATTCCGGCAATATAAAAAATGCTAAAAACGGAGGGCGGCCGAAGTGGCACGCAAACCGAGACGACCATTGGGGTCGAGAAAATGGGCAAAAAATAATTTCGAAAAAATGATGCAATGAAGTGACCATTGTGAAGGTCTCGTCATGCTAGTTCCAATGGTGGAAACGGTTCGGAAAACAGACTCCGTATGGGTTTGAAATGGCCAAACAAGGAAAGGGTCAACGGGCTATAAATAGTAAGTGGGCCCAATATGACACGTCATTTGTACTATTCCTATTTCGCACACGATCGGGGTGTACCAGAGCTTTCGTGGGATTTCTGGACGATCTGACCGGCGGTTTTTAGATTCAGGAGAGCCAGGTAGTCCTTTGAACTTATGCCTGTTTTCTTTTTGGGTTGGGGGAAGGGTTGGGGGTCCCGGGGGGGTGTTTGTACGGTCCACAAGGGTGGACCGCGACTGTCGGTCTTGGCAGCCGCGGTTTGGACCGCGATTGTCCGTCTTGACAGCCGCAGTCTGGACCGCGACTGTCGGGTTTTGACAGCCGCGGTCTGGACCGCGACTGTTGGCTTGACAGTCGCGGTCTGGACCGCGACTGCCAGCTTGACAGCCGCGGTCTGGACCGCGACTGCCGGCTTGACAGCCGCGGTCTGGACCGCGACTGCCGGCTTGAAAGCCGCGGTCTGGACCGCGACTACCGGCTTGACAGCCGCGGTCTGGACCGCGACTGCCGGCTTGACAGCCGCGGTCTGGACCACGACTGTCTTGTGTGTCTGGAGTTGTTTGGGAAGGGTGAACATGTCAATTTGTTGAACATGAGTCTAATGAGGCTTTGTTGTGTGACTGACAGGATGCCACGGACTGTATGGAGAGAGCGAGAGATGCCAGGGGAGCTGGTGGACATTATCCGAGATGACCGTCGTGTGCGGTCGATGCTTGGGATATTCGGCCTACTGAAGTTTGCTGAGATTCCGATGATTCGGTCAGCAGGGTTGCTGCTGAACCGCTTAGTGAGCTTCTGGGAGCCAGATTCGCTGGCGTTCCGAGTACATGGGGAGAGGGTGGACCTCACCCTTGCTGATGTCTATTTTCTGATAGGGTTGCTCTGCCTAGGGAGGGTGGCAGATACCCAGCCGTGGGGGTCCGCGGATCTTGATATCGTGGATATTGCAGTGTGGTTCTGTGGGGCAGAGGCTCAGGTGCATCGGAATGCACTCCGAGTTGGCGACATCCGGGAGCCGGTAGTTCGAGCGACGGCCGCATGTATGGTGCGGATCTTGGGCTCCCAATCACCTGAGAAGGTGTCTGGGGGGCAGATGCAGCTGGTGGAGCGTACACTGGAGGGGACATATTTTGCATGGGGTCAGATGTTCTTGACCTGCGTTCAGCGACAGCTGACCGCAGCGAAGGAAGCTGGCAAGGGATTCTGCTTCGGGTCATTCTTATGCGCTTTCTTTATGGAGAGGGTCCCCACTCTGCGACCATGGGTGCCAGTTAGGGCGGGAGGCGTGAGGGAGCCTCGTATGATTCGGTGGGGGGAGATGATGCGCCGCCGTGGTGGTGGCAATGTGGGCCGGTATTTTACGGATGAGTTGTACATGCAGTGGCTCCAGCTGCCACTGACGCTGGAGGACTTTCCGTACAGGGACATGAATTACAGAGGGGATCCAGATGCGCCCCGTCCAGCAGGACAGATATGGGGTCCAGATGGTATGTGTCCTCTCTTTTCCAACCTGCTGATGGAATCTAAATCAATGCCAATACCTTCCAAAGGATTGATTTTTGCTACAAAGCAACAGGTTCAGGATCAGTTTGACATCGACACAGGAATATTGAAAATACACCAAACATATTCTATAGTATTCCTTTAATGAGATACCTTACAAACAAAAGCTATTCTAAAATGGAAAGAAAACTTACGTCCAGAAATATTCAAATCAACAAGACCCCGACTTAGTGTATCCGCCAAAATTGCTGATTTGGGTTCAAATTTCTCTTTCTTTTGCTGTGATTTTCCATTAGATGTTGCAAAAGAATTTTGAACCTGTGAAGCCTGCAATGTGGTCTGTTCTTGCGGCTTTGAAAAAGCCACACTGCTAATAGCTTGGCCTTGAGTAAAGTCAAGATCAAAAGGTTGTGCATGTGTGTGTGCATGTGGTTGCATCGTTGCATCTGTATTGGTGCTTGACACTGTGTCTGTGGTTGTGTCGGAAACGATATATGTGGTTGTGACTGTATCTGTGGTTGTGTCGGTACCTATATCTGTGCTTGTGTTTGGAAAATACTGGTATTATTTGAGCTCTACACCGGCTGTTTAATAGTCCCAAATGGATTAGACGGACCTACTTGAAAACTATCCATGAAACCAAAAAACTTCTTGTAGTATCAAATTTTGGAGTAGTAGCAGCTGCAAATGTCCTAGATCCTCCACTTTATCCAGCACTAAAGGAGGGTGTTGCAGGCACTATAGTGTTCTGTGTTTGTGTAGAAAAAGGGTCTTCAAATGATGAAGATGACACCTTAAATGGAGGATCTCCAAATGGATTTTTTCCAGGCTGTTAAATGTTATAACAAAGATGCAATCAAGGTATCAGAATAAATAAAACTAATGTATGCATAAACTATGGCAACAAAACCTGATATTTTGTTTATTGTTGATTAAAAGCTAGATGATTTGATGCAATCCACACTTTTGAAACTTGGATGTACATGTGACTTAGAGAATTGTGGGACTTTACAAAATCCATGAGAACAGAAAATTAATCACATTTACCTGGTTTTCAGAGCTTGGAGCTAGAGAAGGAGCAAGAGCAGGTGCAACTGCAGGAGCAGTAAAACTTGGACCAAAGCTAGCATCTCCAAACAAATCGGCTGCCAAATTTGTCTCAGTTGCATATGTACTTGCTGGTAAAACTATGACCGTACTTGGGAGTGCTAGTGGTTCAGAAGGTGCGCCAAATAAATCAACATCTATTTGAGATGATGAAACTGGAGCTACTGCAGTTTATGAAGAGACAAGATAATCACACAATACCCATGAGAAGGGTGCAATGGACATTTTCTTATAAATGATAGTTTGCAAAAATGGCAGAGAAAAAAAGAAGAATAGATCACATGTCATCATTGAATGCATTTCCCAAAAAGCAGAAGCCACATTGGTCCATTCAAATGGAAAAAACTCATATGCAAATCAAGCAAGACTTGGTAAGTACTAAAAAACTTTTGAATAGCCAAAAGTGGTTGTGAAGTAAACACCTTGGCTATAACCTATAATGCAAACAGACAACCAATTTTAGCCAAATTCCAGAGACTAAATTTAATTTCTATGATGACAAATACTGAACTTAGGGAGTGGAAGAAGCAAAACTACCTGTAATTTTATTTCAAACATCACTTGGTAGGTTATTCAACAAATAGAAATTCCAGGCTTATCAACCAAGAATATTAACCAGCCTAAACACTCCAAGCAGAGAAGCCAAAACATAAGACTTTTGAAATTTCAATCACAGCAACAATGCTTGAATCCCATGACAAAGCAAGAAAGAATCTCTTATTAGTCACAAGTGAACATCGTCATTTCTGACTTCACATTCTATCCCTAATTTTCAAAAAAATCCAACTTTGAATTGTACTCTAGCAGTAAAAATTAATTGCTAAAACCATAGAAACGAAAGGAAGAGTGAATTGGGGAAGTTTGGATGAGTGCGAGTGAAATTGCAAAAGGTATATTAATATTTCTCACTGTGGAAAGGTGGTAAGGGGCCCTTGATCAAGAAAACATCATGAGAAAATATAATCAAGAGTATATGCATATGAGCCAAACTTGTGATTGATCAGACATACAGAACATTATTGCAGCACAGGGTGATTCCTCCAGAAGTAGAAGCTCTAAATAATCGAGTTGTAGACAAATCAGGAGTTTTCTTCACTATACAGAGGGAGCTTTCAGTGGTTTGGGAATCGGATAGTGTCAAGCTCAGAATAATGGAAAATTATTTTTATCAGTCTAGCATCCCTCCTACTAAAGACGTCGGATACAATACTAGGCAAAGGACACTCTACAGTTTGACTTTAGCACTGGAAGTTGATATTCAAAATGTACTGTTAGGTTCTCGGGACAAGATGTTGGGCATGATGCCCAAATCAGATAAGACAGAAAAAACTATTGATTAAGTGAAGGAAACACAAGGAATCATCAGCAAGGCTGATCATCATCAAGTGGAGGACATGAAGTCTAGAATCTAAACAGGGAAAGGCAAAGGAATGATTGAAGGCTCTAAGCAAGAGAATCCAGAATAATTCCAAAAGATAAACTGAGCTGGATACTAGAAAACCAAGCAAAAATCATTGCAAATGAGGACCTTGACAATGGCAAGGGTAATAAAGGAAACAAACCACTGATCATTCAAGACTAAAGACGACTAAAAGTTGCATAATGAATGGAGGTAACATTTTGTTTTGTTTGAATCTCTAGCTCTTTTACATGTAGTATCTAAATTAATATACATTTGTAACTATCTGGTGTGATAAAAAACTGGAGAAAGTAAATACTAAAAATAACCAACAATAGGGATTTTGGAAATAACATTTTAGTCGTATACAATGACAAAGGATAAGTTGATAACAGATATGGAAGGTAGGTAAGAAGCCCGACCATTTTGGACTAGTCGTACAGCAGTTTTGGCATAATGGAAACAGTGCTTTGGATAAATGTATCAGCACAGAACATATGCTCCAAATATTTAGATTATTGATCAAATGCATAGTATAAACAAATTCCTGTCTACTTATATGCATAGGATAAACAAATGCAATCTATTGAATTATTATCAAAAGATAGTATAATGGTCAATATAGTTATTGTTTTGACAAATGAAAGGAAATGCCAAAATAGTAAATGTTTTTAATGTAAGGCCATAATAATATCTAACAAGAGAAAAACTACAACCCTCCCCATCTATGAAACATTATGGTGTATTACTTGTTCAAATTAATAGCTTTTTAATTCTTGAGATTTATAACAACATGAGGAGGGAGGCTGCTAAGTACCATATAGCCACCCAACTGGCAATGTAACCTCTCCCTAAATCTTTCAACTGTGGTTACCAAATCCAGAAACCAAGTGAAACAATGACCTCCTACCCACCATAGGGCTGTTGTGAGAAATTATAATTCATCTATATCCTCCATAGGGCTGCTGTTGAGAACCATAATCACCCATCACTGGGTTCACTCCACCCATTCTAGTCCCTAGTGGCATGACCATGGGTGGTCTCATTCCCATCCTAGGCATAGTCATTGCTAGATTCATTCCCATGCCAGGTCCCATTGGCATACTCTTTCCCATGCCCATTCCCATGCCCATGCCAACACCCAATCCCAGACCCATTCCACCCATACCCATGTTAGGACATGCTCCCATACCCAGTCCAACACTTACACCCATCCCCATTCCATAACCACCCATGCCCATAGAACCAACCATTGAGGCAGCTGGCCACCCAACTGGCAATGTAACCTCTCCCTGATTCTTCCGACTGTGGTTACCAAATCCAGAAACCAAGTGAAACAATGACCTCCTACCCACCATAGGGATGTTGTGAGAATTCATCTATATCCTCCACAGGGATACTATTGAGAACCATAAGCACCCATTTCAGTCCCTATTGGAATGCCGATGAGTGGTCTCATTCCCATCCTAGGCATAGGCATTGCTGGATTCATTCCCATGCCAGGTCCCATTAGCATACTCATTCCCATGCCCATGTAAGCACTTGGGTCCACGCCCATGCCACCATGTGATCCCATACCCATTCCACCCATACACATGTTAGGACATGCTCCCATACCCAGTCCAACACTTGCACCCATCCCCATTACATATCCACCCATGCCAATAGAACCAACCATTGGCGCAGCTAGAGTAGAAAATGCACTTGCACTGGCTCAGCCCAGACCAGCACCAGAACCCATGGCTCTTCCCATGGGTTGACTACTAGATGGCATAGACCCAGTAGGTGTCTTCTCTTTTCCCCCTCGTCTCTTTTCCAACCTACTGACAGAATCTAAATCAATGCCAGTATCTTCCAAAGGATTGATTTTTGCTGCAAAGCAACAGGTCCAAGATCAGTTTGACATCGACACAGGAATATTGAAAATACACCAAACATATTCTATAGTATTCCTTTAATGAGATACCTTGTAAACAAAAGCTATTCTAAAATGGAAAGAAAACTTACGTCTAGAAATATTCAAATCAACAAGACCCCGACTTAGTTTATCCGCCGAAATTTCTGATTTGGGTTCAAATTTCTCTTTCTTTTGCTGTGATTTTCCATTAGATGTTGCAAAATCATTTTGAATCTATGAAGCCTGCAATGTGGTCTGTTCTTGTGGCTTTGTAAAAGGCACACTGCTAATAGCTTGGCCTTGAGTAAAGTCAAGATAAAAAGGTTGTGTATATGTGTGTGCATGTGGTTGCATCTGTATTGGTGCTTAAGACTGTGTCTGTGGTTGTGTCGACAACTGTATCTATGGTTGTGAATGTATCTGTGGTTGTTTTGGTACCTATATCTATGCTTGTGTTTGGAAAATACTGGTATTGTTTGAGCTCCGCGCTAGCTGTTCAATAGTCCCAAATGGATTAGACGGAACTGCTTGAAAACTATCCATGAAACCAAAAAACTCTGTGTAGTATCAACTTTTGGAACAGTAGCAGCTGTGAATGTCCTAGATCCTCCACTTTCTCCAGCACTAAAGGAGGGTGTTGCAGGCACTATAGTGTTTTGTGTTTGTGCAGAAAAAGGGTCTTCAAATGATGAAGATGACACCTTAAATGGAGGATTTCCAAATGGATTTTTTCTAGGCTATTAAATGTTATAAAAAAGATGCAATCAAGGTCTCAAAAGAAATAAATCTAATGTATGCATAAACTATGGCAACAAAACCTGGGATTTTGTTTATTGTTGATTAAAAGCTAGATGATTTGATGCAATCCACACTTTTGAAACTTGGATGTACATGTGACTTAGAGAATTGTGGGACTCTGCAAAATCCATTAGAACAAGAAAATTAATCACATTTACCTGATTTTTCAGAGCTTGGAGCTAGAGCAGGAGCAAGAACAGGAGTAGGTGCAGGTGCAGGAGCAGTAAAACTTGGACCAAATCTAGCATCTCCAAACAAATCGGCTACCAAATTTGTCTCGCTTTCATATGTACTTGCTGGTAAAAATGTGACCGCACTTGGGAGTTATAGTGGTTCAGAAGGCGCGCCAAAGAAATCAACATCTATTTGAGATGATGAAACTGGAGATGCTACACTTTATGAAGAGACGAAATGATCACACAATACCCATGAGAAGGGTGCAATGGATATTTTCTTATAACTGATAGTTTGCAGAAATGGCAGAGAAAAAAATAAGAATAGATCACATGTCGTCATTTCCCAAAAAGAAGAAGCCAGATTCGTCCATTCAAATGGAAAAACTCATTTGCAAATCAAGCAACACTTGGTAAGTACTAAATAACTTTTGATTAGCCAAAAGTGGTTGTGAAGTAAACACCTTGGCTATAACCTATAATGCAAACAGACAACCAATTTTAGCCAAATTCCTGAGACTAAATTTAATTTCCATGATGACAAATCCTGAACTTAGGGAGTGCAAGAAGCAACACTACCTGTAATTTTATTTCAAACATCACTTGGTAGGTTATTTAACGAATATAAATTCTAGGCTTATCAACCAAGAATATTAACCAACCTAAACACTCCAAGCAGAGAAGCCAAAACAGAAGAATTTTGAAATTTCAATCACAGCAACAATGCTTGAATCTCATCACAAAGAAAGAAAGAAGCTCTTATTATGCACAAGAAAACATCGGCATTTTTGACTTCACATTCTATCCCTAATTTTCAAAAAAATCCAACTTTGAATTGTAATTTAGCAGTAAAAAATAATTGCTAAAACCATAGAAACGAAAGGAAGAGTGAATTGGGGAAGTTTGGATGAATGGGAGTGAAACTGCAAAAGGTATCTTAATATTTCTCACTATGTAAAGGTGCTAAAGGGCCCTTGATCAAGAAAACATCATGAGAACATAGAGAATTAATCAAGAGTATAGGCATATCAGCTGAACTTGTGATTGATCAGACATAAAGAACATTATTGCAGCACAGAGTGATTCCTCCATAAGCAGAAGCCCTAAATAATTGAGTTGCAGATAAATCAGGAGTTTTCTTCACTGTCCAGAGGGAGATTTTAGTGGTTTGGGAATAGGTTGGTGCCAATCTCAAAATAATGGAAAATTCTTTCTATCAGTCTAGCATTCCTCCTACTAAAGACCTGGGATACAATACTAGGCAAAGGACACTCTACAGTTTGACGTTAGCACTAGAACTTGATATTCAAGATATACTGTTAGGTTCCTGGGACAAGATGTTGGGCATGATGCCCAAATCAAATAAGACAAAACGAACTATTGATTAAGTGAAGGAAACATAAGGAATCACCAGCAAGGCTGATCATCATCAGGTGGAGGACATGAAGTCTAGAATCTAAACAGGGAAAGGCAAAGGAACGATTGAAGTCTCTGAGCAAGAGAATCGAGAATAATTCCAAACGATAAACTGAGCTGGATACTAGAAAACCAAGAAAAAATCATTGCACATGAGGGCCTTGACAATGGAAAGGGAAATAAAGGAAACAAACCATTGATCATTCAATAGTAAAGAAGACTAAAAGTTGCATAGTGAATGGAGGTAACATTTTGTTTTGTTTGGATCTCTGGCTCTTTTACATGTAGTATCTAAATTAATATACATTTGTAACTATCTGGTGTGATAAAAAATTGGAGAAAGTAAATACTAAAAACAACCAACAATAGGGATTTTGGAAATAGCATTTTAGTCATATACAATGACAAAGGCTAATAGATATGGAAGGTAGGTAAGAAGCCCCGACCATTTTGGACCAATTGTACAACAGTTTTGGCATAATGGAAAATATGTTTTGGATAAATGTATCAACACAGAAAATATGCTCCAAATATTTAGATTATTCATCAAATGCGTAGGATAAACAAATGTCTGACAACTTATATGCATAGAATAAACAAATGCAATCTATTGAGTTATTATCAAAAGATAGTATAATGGTCAATATAGTTATTTTTTTACAAATGAAAGGAAATGTCAAAACAATAAATGTTTTTAATGTAAGGCCATAATAATATCTAACAAGAGAAAAACTATAACCCTCCCCATTTATGAAACATTATGATGTCTTATTCATGCAAATTAATAGCTTTTTAATTCACAAGCTTTATAACAACATGAGGAAGGAGGCTGTTGAGTACCATATAGCCACCCAAGTGGCAATGTAACCTCTCCCTGATTCTTCCGACTGTGGTTACCAAATCCAGAAACCAAGTGAAACAATGACCTCCTACCCACCATAGGGTTGTTGTGAGAATTCATCTATATCCTCCGTAGGGCTGTTGTTGAGAACCATAAGCACCCATCAATAGGTTCACTCCACCCATTCCAGTCCTTGGTGGCATGCCCATGAGTGGTCTCATTCCCATCCCAGGCATAGTCATTGTTGGATTCATTCCCATGCCAGGTCCCATTGGCATACTCATTCCCATGCCCATGCCAGCATGTGATCCCATACCCATTCCACCCACCATAGGGTTGTTGTGATAATTCATCTATATCCTCCGTAGGGCTGCTGTTGAGAACCATAAGCACCCATCACTGGGTTCACTCCACCCATTCCATTCCTTGGTGGCATGCCCATGAGTGGTCTCATTCCCATCCCAGGCATAGTCATTGTTGGATTCATTCCCATGCCAGGTCCCATTGGCATACTCATTCCCATGCCCATGCCAACATGTGATCCCATACCCATTCCACCCATACCCATGTTAGGACATGCTCCCATACCCAATCCAGCACTTGCACCCATCCCCATTACATATCCACCCATGCCCATAGAACCAATCATTGGGGCAGCTGGAGTAGAAAGACCACTTGCACCTGCTCGGCCTAGACCAGCACCATAACCCATGGCTCTTCCCATGGGTTGACTACTATATGGCATAGACCCAGTAGACGTCCTCTCTCCCCCCGCGCGCCCCCCCCTCCCCATCTTGTTTCCAACCTGTTGATGGAATCTAAATCAATGCCAATATCTTCCAAAGGATTGATTTTTGCTGCAAAGCAACAGGTCCAGGATCAGTTTCACATCGACACAAGAATATTGAAAATACACCAAACATATTATATAGTATTCCTTTAACAAGATATCTTACAAATAAAAGCTATTCTAAAATGGAAAGAAAACTTATGTCCAAAAATATTCAAATCAACAAGACCCCGACTTAGTGTATCCGCCGAAATTGTTGATTTGGGTTCAAATTTCTCTTTCTTTTGTTGTGATTTTCCATTAGATGTTGCAAAAGCATTTTGAACCTGTGAATCCTGCAATGTGGTCTGTTCTTGTAGCTTTGTAAAAGCCAAATTGCTAATAGCTTGGCCTTGAGTAAAGTCAAGATCAAAAGGTTGTGTATGTGTGTATGCATGTAGTTGCATCTGTATTGGTGCTTGAGACTATGTTTTTGTTTGTGTTGGAAACTATATCTGTGGTTTTGCCGGTACCTGTATCTATGCTTGTGTCTGGAAAATACTGGTATTGTTTGATCTCTACACCGGTTGTTCAATAGTCCCAAATGGATTAGACGGACCTGCTTGAAAACTATCCATGAAACCAAAAAACTCCCTGTAGTATCAAATTTTGGAGCAGTAGCAGCTTTGAATGTCCCAATCCTCCACTTTCTCCAGCACTAAAGGAGGGTGTTGTAGGCACTATAGTGTTCTGTGTTTGTGTAGAAAAAGGGTCTTCAAATGATGAAGATGACACCTTAAATGGAGGATCGCCAAATGGATTTTTTCCAGGCTGTTAAATGTTATAACAAAGATGCAATCAAGGTCTCAAAAGAAATTAAACTAATGTATGCATAAACTATGGCAACAAAACCTGATATTTTTTTTATTGCTGATTAAAAGCTAGATGATTTGATGCAATCCACACTTTTGAAACTTGGATGTACATGTGACGTAGAGAATTGTGGGACTCTGCAAAATCCATGAGAACAGAAAATTAATCACATTTACCTGATTTTCAAAGCTTGGAGCTAGAGCAAGAGAAGGAGCAGGTGCAGGTGTAGGAGCAGTAAAACTTGGACCAAAGCTAGCATCTCAAAACAAATCGGGTGCCAAATTTGTCTCGGTTGCAGATGTACTTGCTGGTAAAACTGTGATTGTACTTGGGAGTTCTAGTAGTTCAGAAGGTGCACCAAAGAAATCAACATCTATTTGAGATGATGAAACTGGAGCTGCTGCAGTTTATGAAGAGAGAAGATAATCACACAATACCCATGAGAAGGGTGCAATGGACATTTTCTTATAAATGATAGTTTGTAGAAATGGCAGAGAAAAAAAGAAGAATAGATCACATGTCGTCATTGAATGCATTTCCCAAAAAGAAGAAGCCACATTGGTCCATTCAAATGGAAAAAACTCATATGCAAATCAAGCAAGACTTGGTAAGTACTAAAAAACTTTTGAATAGACAAAAGTGGCTATGAAGTAAACACCTTGGGTATAACCTATAATGCAAACAGACAACCAATTTTAGCCAAATTCCAGAGACTAAATTTAATTTCCATGATGACAAATCCTGAACTTAGGGACTGAAAGAAGCAACACTACCTGTAATTTTATTTCAAACATCACTTGGTAGGTTATTCAACAAATATAAATGCTAGTCTTATCAACCAAGAATATTAACCAGCCTAAACACTCCAAGCAGAGAAGCCAAAACAGAAGACTTTTGAAATTTCAATCACAGCAGCAATGCTTGAATCCCATCACAAAGAAAGCAAGAAGATCTTATTATGCACAAGTGAACATCAGCATTTCTAACTTCACATTCTATCTTTGATTTTCAAAAAAATCCAACTATGAATTGTAATCTAGCAGTAAAAATTAATTGCTAAAACCATAGAAACGAAAGGTTGAGTGAATTGGGGAAGTTTGACTGAGTGGGAGTGAAACTGCAAAATGTATCTTAATATTTCTCACTTTGGAAAGGTAGTAAAAGGCCTTTGATCAAGAAAACATCATGAGAACATAGAGAATTAATCAAGAGTATAGGAATATCAGCCGAACTTGTGATTGATTAGACATACATGACATTATTGCAGCACAGGGTGATTCCTCCAGAAGCATAAGCCCTAAATAATCAAGTTGCAGATCAATCAGGAGTTTTCTTCACTTCCCAGAGGGAGATTTCAATGGTTTGGGAATAGGCAGGTGCCAAGCTCAGAATAATGGAAAATTCTTTCTATTAGTCTAGCATTCCTCCTACTAAAGACCCTGGATATAATACTAGGCAAAGGACACTCTACAGTTTGAATTTAGCACTGGAACTTGATATTCAGGATATACTGTTAGGTTCCTGGGACAAGATGTTGGGCATGATGCCCAAATCAGATAAGACATAACGAACTATTGATTAAGTGAAGGAAACACAAGGAATCACCAGCAAGGTTGATCATCATCAGGTGGAGGACATGAAGTCTAGACTCTAAACAGGGAAAGGCAAAGGAATGATTGAAGGCTCTGAGCAAGAGAATCCAGAAGAATTCCAAAAGATAAAATGAGATGGATACTGGAAAACCAAGAAAAAATCATTGCACATGAGGACCTTAACAATGTCAAGGGAAATAGATGCTTCTCATATACTTTTATCTTGGGTCGCCTCCCGAGCTCGAGCCGCGCTTCACAGAGTTAGGGCTTTCACCATTGCTAAGGGCTTCGGCCTCCTGCCGCCCCTCCAGCTTCTCCCGCGGCCTCCAGAACGAAGCTCCTCCAGCTCCCCTCCTGATTCGGGCCTTCTCAACGCAATGACATCCATGGCGGCCGTTGGATTAGGCGCCTCTCCTGCGCGAGCCCCTCCAGATCGCCCGCCTGTTCTTGCAGCTGCCTCATCCGTGGCTGCCCCGATCAGCGCCGGCCCCTCGCCTCCGGTTCCGGTTCCTTTCGTTGGCTCTCTCACCTCTCAACGGAGGGACTGCCCTTCTTTCAAGGATGTTGCCTCTCGACGGGGGGAGCTCTCGGTTCAGCCCTCTACGATTTTGGAAGCCCCAGCGATCTCCATCCAGATGCCGAACGAAGCTCTGGAGTTTGCTTCTGAGTTATGCAAGACTTCCTTGGTTTGCAGATTCAATGGCTTCTGGCCTAGCCTGGCAGACCTCCGATCTTGGATCTCTTCTGCTTGGTCCCCTCTGATTGAAGGTGAGGTTGTTGCTTGCCCTTGTGCCAAGGGTTTCTTCGTGGCTATTTTTGAATCCATTGAAGATAGAGTCAAGGTTTCCAGCTCAGGGCCGTGGTTCTGGGGCAGAGCAGGGCTGTCCATGAAGCCATGGACCCCTGACTTTGACCCAACCACGGCCTACATCTCCTCCGCTCCGGTCTGGGTGAGACTCCCTTCTCTTCCCCTGCATTTCTGGGAGGATAAATCCCTTCAGTCTATTGGAAACGGTCTCGGGAAATTTCTCTGCAATAGTCCAGATGAGAGTATAGACCGAACCACATTTGCAAGGATCTGTGTTGAAATGGACTTCAAAAATGGATTCCCAGCAGAAATCAATCTTCTCGGCAAGGGCTACTCTTGGACCCAGAAGATCGACTACGAGAATCTCTGCTTCAGATGCAGGGTCTGCTTTGAAACAGGGCACATAGCCCGTAACTGCGAGAAATCATCCGGAAAAAGAAGATTGCCCCGAAGCCAAAGGCCCACTTGGTGGAAAGAAGCACCTCCGGAGAAGCAAGCCGAAGGGAAGACCCTGGCACCAGACCCAGAAGAGGATGCCGAATCCGCCCCCAAAGAACCTGCTCAGGGGATAGACCCAGTAGAAATACCTCCGCCCACGTCGCCAAAGCCAACCCAGCGAGTCTCAAGCTGGGCTGATATTGCAGATGTCGAAGAAACACAAGGTCAAACGGGAAACCTTGATCAAGGCCAAAGCAGCGAATGGCAGACCGTATCAAAAAAAAAAAAAAAACCTATCCAACATCGGGCAGCTGTAATGACTCGAAGCCGAACAAGCTCGCTGAATTAGCTACCTTCTAGTAGCAATTATTGAAGTACTGAATGACAGAAGCTCTCTCTTCTGATGTAATGAACCCAGTGGCTTGCCACTGTTTTTAATATAAAATCTTCCATTTGTTATTGTCAAAAAAAAAACAATGTCAAGGGAAATAAAGGAAACAAACCATTGATCATTCAAGAGTAAAGACGACTAAAATCCGCATAATGAATGGAGGAAACATTTTGTTTTGTTTGGATCTCTGGATCTTTTACATGTGGTATCTAAATTAATATACATTTGCAACTATCTAGTGTGATAACAAACTGGAGAAAGTAGGTAAGAAGCCCCAGCCATATTGGACCAGTTGTACAGTAGTTTTGGCATAATGGAAACAGTGTTTTGGATAAATTTATCAACACAAAACATATGCTCCAAATATTTAGATTATTGATCAAATGCGTAGGATAAACAAATGCCTTTCTACTTATATGCATAGGATAAACAAATGCAATCTATCAAGTTATTATCAAAAGATAGTATAATGGTCAATATAGTTATTGTTTTGACAAATGAAAGGAAATGTTACTGTTTTTAATGTAAGGCCGTAATAATATCTAACAAGAGAAAAACTGAAGCGCTCCCCATTTTTGAAACATCATGGTGTATTATTCATGCAAATCAATAGTTTTTTAATCCACAAGCTTTATAACAACATGAGGAGGGAGGTTCTCGCATTGTTGAGACAAAAGCATGTGTGCAGATATAAAGCTCAGAAAGCTCATAAGCACGTGCAGTGCGGATACAGAAGCATGTGCATAGATAGAAAGCCCAGAAAGTGGGCCATTGAGTATGAAGAGCTTGTTGCTGAGGCTTTTCCATTGAGTATGAAGAGCCTGTTGCTGAGGGTTTCAAGCTACTAAGTATGGTTTTGAAGTTGCCGCAGGATCTAAGTATGGCTTAGCATCCAAGTATAAGTGGGATGGTTTAGCCATTGTAATATTTTGAAAAGCCATCGATGCACTAGATGATTTTCATATAAAGTTATATGGAGATAGTTTTTGAGAAAACTCATATTTATTGTAATATTTGACATTTCATATAATATAATATTTTGCAGTTTAAAATTTATATGGTTGTACTTTATATTATTTATAACTGTTGTAATTAACTAATTAATGTGACATTGCATAATTCGCATGTGTATTAGATGATGATAAATAATGTATGATTCTTCTTTTTTTAATTTAAACATAATATCATATTAAAAATTTATATTGATTAATAATGTACACCATTAAAACTACTAAAATATAACAACCACATATAAAACGACTAAAAATGACTAAATTAGTGACCAATAAATAAGATTAATGACCAAAATTCGCATATAAAATGACCAAAAATTGAGAGATACATGACCAAACAATGAGATATAAATTACCAAAATTCGCATATCAATGACCAAAAAATAGTTTTGGTGACTAATTTAAGGTCTTTTATTACGCGACCAAATTTGGTCATATTTTAGTGTCATGTGGTCATTAATTTGGTCAGAAATGTGGTCATATATTTCGTCATTGATTCAAATATTTGACCAAATATATGACCAAATTAATGACCAACTGATAAACTATAAATGACCAATTTTGGTCACGTAATAAAAGATCGTAAATTAGCCACCAACGATCGTCAAACCAAAAGTGGTCATTGATATGCAGATTTTGGTCATTTTTTTGGTCACTAATATCTCATTTTCCACTAGTGCTCCCACAGTTGTTGTCTTTTGCTTGAATCTTCTTCTTAAAGCTGTCATATTGCAGGAATTGCAGAATATTTCTTCATATTTGTCCCAATAGTTTGTGTACTTAAAATGTACCCCTGTTACTGCACAATAGTTAGCAACCTTGTTCTCCAAATCATTTCTACGGAAAATTATCTCTCCAAAGTGAAAATATTCTAACTCCTTCACAAAATTCGACACACTTTTCACCTTAGAGAACTTGTGACTGCCTATATAGAAAGGGAGTGGTGGGTACACAACCTTTTTCTGATCAAATAAGAAGTTCATAATCCCATCAATATAAAGCTGCCTAACCACTTCTTTATGAACAACATAGTCTGTGGCATATTTTGTTAACAAAGATGGGGCCCTAGTTCTACCAAACATCCTTAGGTATAGACCTTCTTCTTTTAAGTAATAATGGCCATTGTCTTCTACAATCTTCAATGTTTCCTCAGACATGCAATTGCATTATGTAAGGAATATTAACTTGTACATCGGAATTATGAAATCTTCACAGATGCTCTTGTAATGGCTGAAGTATTTGTGTTCCGAAAACAACTGGTATGTAGAGTAGACAGGGTTTTTGGTCTTATCCCATTGGAAATTCAGTGCCGTTAACTGCTGATTGCACAAAATGCAATCAAATAGAAAAGAGCTCATATAGAATTCTGATTTCTTTTGTGAGATACCTCCAAGTGTTGTGCTTATACATGAGGACAAGCTATTGGATATTATATCAGCCCAGCTAAAAATGGTACCTTGGGTGGCCACAAAGAAAATCACTGGCACCCAGCTTATTTTGTAATATTTTCCATTTGTTTGACTAAAAATACTATTCAACATCAACACTAAAAGCCTATATGGAGTGTGCAAGTTCGCGGTTTCATATTCCCCGGTAGGCCTCATACGAAACGTCTTCTTGTGGACCATCATTCTTCGGACACAGTAAAAAATATCGAGGTCTAGCTCTTTTAACCACTTTTCTGTTAGATAAATTTGTGGAGTGGGAAGCTTGCAGGCTTGAGCTACATAATTCGGGTTGTAAGCGAAAAACCTTGTCCAACAGCATTTGACAGAGTCATCTTGGTTATGTCTGCCTTTGGGAGGATCCAGTCAGTCACTTCTGCACACGAAAAAAGTTTTGATTGCGTGGAAGCCTTCATAATAATTGTCCTTTCTATGTTTTCATATATTGGCAAATCCTCTAACCCTGCATCTGGTACGCTGCGGTCCCTGATCATATGGTATATATGCCCCCATTTGTACTTAGGTTCAATGCCAGTACAAGATTTGGTATCTTCGTATATGATTTCTACTCGCGATATGACGTCTACTTTTGGATCATCCTCCATGGCTTGAACCTTCTTATTTCCTTTTTGAGGCTAGTGTTATATAGAAGATGAGGTTGTTAAAACCATTAAACAATGTGTTAGATTCATTTCAAATGTATGTAACTATAAGTGATAACTCTGTCATTGTGCATATCCTAGAAAAGCAAGAAGCCATATTTAAACAGAAATCTTTACCATATCATCATGATACATCTCAACAAAATCTTTTATTCCCACCCTAAACCAGGCAATACTGAAATAAGAATAACAACAGGCTTAAGTCTATATATGGTTCGCAAGGAAGTAAACTCCATTTCAAGGGAACTAAGGATTTTCGCATGGCAACACATATTCCTAGGCAGAATAACCCCCAACATAATCGGACAGGTAAATGAGAAAACCACAACTACCAGAAAAACCCCAAAAATCAAACAACCAGTGCTTTCGCTCAGAGAGAAAACATCCCCCACCGTCTGAAATCGAGTACAGCGATCTGTTACAACCCTTTTTCAATTACGGCAAATAACCGTAATTCCTTCACTCCTGCATTGGTGAAATGAAGGAGTGGTGCAGACAGTGAAACGCTCATCTGCCCAAAATTATCCCCTTGTAAACTACTGATGGATAAACTCCCATGACAAGGGTTGGGTGACGAATGGCTTGGGGTAGGTCGAAAAAAATGGCGGCCCTGGCTAACTAGATGCGAAATGAGCAAGGTTCCATCGCTCGAGAAGAATGCAAACACTGAAAAAATAAAACTCTTCGACCTCAAGGTATAAATACTCACCACGGGTTAGAAAAACCTAACCCTACCAAGCTATCACAACCTCCCGTCAAGCATCAAAATAAAACTTAAGCATTAGGTCAAGATCCTACCTGGCTACTGAAAATGAGCTGGAACAGGTGCGGTCCCAGTGCGGCTGACTAGATCCACCCAACAGTCGACAGCTCCGCACAATAAAACACAAGCTAAAACAACCAACAATGACCGTAACGCACTCCCCCCATGGGCTTAAAAGGTAAAAACAACGCCGACGTGCAATAAATGGCCCTTGGGTGAAAACACCATTGGCACTAAAAAGCAAAGCATCAGAAGTGATCCCATGAGAGGAAACGATTACTTCAGGCGAAATATCAGAAAGGATCCTATGCTTCTCGAGCGGCTACTTACTTGTCTTATCGAGACGAAGCAATGACTCGAAGATTTTATCGACAGAATCATTAGGGAAATTTTGAGGTATATAATAGGCCTCATAAGAGATATAATAAAATATTATAAGTTAGGCATTTTATGGGGGTATATTTACAACTCACCTTTTACATTACAACCAATGTAACTATGGTTAAGTTAATTTGAAAAAATGTCAAAAATAAATCAATAAAAAAATAACTTTGATGTGACTAAAAGTAAAAGTACTTTTGAATACATAAATTGTTTTTAATATGAATGTACTAATAAAGTAATGTACTCATAAAATAAAATAAAATATATTAATTTTGAAGTTTGAAATATAAGTTACTTATTCATTATTAAAAATATGTTTATAAAACTATGAATTTATAATTTTAAATTTTAAACATAAAATTAAATTTATATAAATAAATTATTATTTCTTTAAAATATATATATTCTTAATATAAATCTAATTTATATTTATTAAAAATAAAAATGAATTTTAAAATAGAAATATAAAATTTGGAGATGGCTAATCTGTAGACCATTTGCACCTTTTTAAGCACGTTTGGCTAGAATCCGACAACACGATTTGTTGTTGAAAATGAGATTTCCAGTGTTAAAATTGCAATTTTTGTTGCAGAAATGGATTCAGCACCCTCGATTACCCTTGGAGCACCCAGTTTATGCAATTCCAATCACTCAAAACTACCCTTTGAACATTTTTTGTTGAATTTTGGTTAGAAAACTCATCGGATTTTAGGTGCAAATGGTCAAGAATTTAGCTTACTGCATAAAATTTTATTCTTTTTTAATTTTTTTTTAATCATTTTAATATTTTTTATTCACATTTATGCTATAGATATATAATATTTTATTTTTAATTTAATAAAGTTAATTAATAACATGGTTGAAGAAATTTCAAAAAATGTAAAACAAGTACCATACTTAAATGCATAAATATATATAATAATTTATTGTATTATAAAATAATACTTTAATAAAATAAATAAATATATTTTCAAAGAAAAAATGATAGTAAATTTAAAATTCAAAACTACCGAATATATATAATTATTATTTAATATAATATATTTATTTTATTAAAATAAATTAATTAAGCAAAAAATAATATCTAAATACAAATTTCTACCACAGACGTACTGTTAATATTTAAATATATAAAAATACATATAATATTTTATTTTAATAAAATATATAAATATATATTTTATATTTAAATAATAATAAGTTATTATATATTTATGTATATTAAATAATTGAAAACAAATAAAAATTTAATTAATAAATTTTTTAATGTAAATAATATTGATTTAAATATATTTTAATAATAATAATAAATTAATATACATTTATGTATATTAAATATTTAAAAGCAAATAAAAAATTATCATTAAATTATTTGTATTATAAGATATTTCATGATTTTTATTTTGAATAAAGATTTTGTCATTATTAATTTATTATTTAAAATGTATTTTATATATTGAAAATAATTAAGTAGTTTTAGTTTTTAATATAGCATTTACTTTTTTTAGTGTTGTAATTTATTTTATATTAAAATATAAACGACATTTTTTGTCTAAGTACTTTAAGAGTATTTTAATACATTTATATTCTATTCAAAAGTATTATGAATAATATTTTCATTATTAGTACTTTTCTTACAATATTGTTATGGTTAACTATGAGTTTTTATTCACCATTTAAAATTTGACAAATAAGCATTTTTAACTCAACCAATGCCACGTCAACTATTATAAATGATGTCATTTTCTAAAATGTGATTGGTTCTTATAAAGTTGATTTTGATAGTACATTTTTTGTTTTGAGGCCCATTTTTTACCTCAAAATTCCCCTAATGAACCCACTATCCATCTGCAACGGCATCGGGAGACTCTTCGAAAAGGCTATCGGTTGCACATCAGCTTACGCATCTGAAGCGTCGGCAAAGAACTTCGAAACAACTCTGCGGAAGACTTAGGAACAAACATCTGCAACTACGGGCGGGTAAGAACATAAGACTCTACCGCGAGCATCGAAAAACAAATCAACAAGCCGATCTAGTGGGTTAGAAAAACTACTAACAACCATCCGAAAGGAGTCGGATGCTTTTCTCCGATATCATTGATACCATAGACCAGAGTTCAGCCGGCGAGTCGAAAAATTCTTGCGAGTCTTCCCAAAAGCATTCGAGAAGCAAAGGCTCGGTAAGCCAACAAGCAACTCTTCCGCTACGTCGGATAAACTCCATGAGTCCATCCGATACATCGGGTGGAAAGAAAGATTTTTGCTTTTAACAAAAACAACTTGCAACAGAAAAACTAAGTTATGAAGAAATTCTTGGAGGATAAAGGTAGACTTTTAAGGGTTGAAAGCTAGAATTTCATAAAAGAGGGGTCCTAAAACATAAAAAAAATTGGGGTGGTGGTTGCAGCAGCAACAATTCCTTCCGCCATGATTCTAAGATCCCTTATGCTCGACTTCTTTAAATACCTGCTTTAATTAATGTGGGAAGTCTCCCAAATCCAGAGTGTGAAGAGAGAGTGGAACTCTGGTGATTTTGGGTAACAGAGGGTGGTTGTGAAAGACAGAGAAGCAAGAAGACTTGGAGTGCAGTGGAAAGAAGTTCCAGTTTTATGGAGGGACGATCAACGTCATCAATTAAAAAAGTCATAGCACTGCTAGTTTCCTTATCCAGATGGAGATCAGTGGCTACCCACATATTCCACTAGCTCAAAACAATTGTTTATTATGGCAGTTTCCTAATTTTTTTTTGCGGTTTTTCGAGTCCCAAACTTTCGAGGCCATTTTGAGACCCTAAATGATATTTTTTTTGCAATTTGGGGATTAAATGGATTCCATTTAAAGATGTAAAGCTCAAATATACCTTTCCAATGGGATATCGAGCACCCAAATCATATATTGTATGCAAAAGTTATGACCCCGGGAAGTTGATTGTTCAGCTAACCACCTTGGGGCCACAGACTTTATGACGATTCATCTTTTAGGGTTATGTTTTGGATGATTAGGGTTCTCACCCTCATGCTTATTATAAATAGGCCCTTTTAGCCTCATTTTATATTCATCTTGGCACAAATGAGTGTAGGAGCCACCTCTCTTTTCAGGGATAGCTACCATCATTATAGCTTCTTTATTGTATAGTCGGTTCTATCTCCATCATTTAATAGAATATGTGTTTATTGTGTCTTTGTTTTCATTGCAATATATCTATATTTATGATTCTATAATGTTCTTTCATTTTGTTCTCATATAAATATGGATCATTGCCACTAAGTATACAAGTATAAGCGAATAAGCATTCACAACAAAATTACTTTTCCTTATCATTAAACCTCTCCCTGCACCCTTTTTTTTATTCTTGACATTTCTAAACCCTAGGCCATCGGATTAATTCCCCACATTTCTAAACTCTTGAGCAAACACTGCTAAGCCTAAGCCATCATATTAACTCCCTACGTGTCTAAACTATTGGCCATAAGAGGAGCAAACATTGGAATTATGGATCTCTTCCATAACTTTCAGTATATTATAACCCATGATAGTCTATTACAACTAGATATGGACCCGTCTTTCCAAAAATATATTATATTTAACAACACGAGAAATGTTGCTAGAGTGATATTCTCCTATCCAATATTAATTTTAGAAGACCTTGTAAGAATGGTTGTGGTTATGTATGGGCGAGGGTGTATATAAATTGGAACATGAGGAGGGCTATTGATGTGGCTGTGTGTGAGACAAATGAGACCAATGGTCGATACTAGTAGCACATGTCCTTTGAAAGTAATGGAGATGGAAGGTAACTTCATGGTTTTGGTTTAATTTTGTTTTTTTCAAACCTCGTAAGAAAATTGTGATCATCTAATAATTATCTACTAGCACATTTTAAATTCTTCAAGTTAAATCAAATCTAGAAAAAGCAATAAATTAAAACTAAACTTTATATAACACATAAATTGAGATTTCATGGTTTTTAAAGTCACTCCTTTGGTTTTAGCGATTTATATTGGAATAGTCACTCCTACGGGCGATTTATGTTGGAATTAGGGTTTTAATCCAATTATAATAGAATTACGATAAATAAAATTTATTCTTTTTATTTTTTAGTTTTCCAAACATAGTTTGGTATGATCTATTTAATTTAGTGTTTAAAAAGGTCACTAATGATCAAAGTTTTCTTATTAATCTTTTCAATGAACTTTTTAAATTTAAAACAATATGAATTAAGTAATATATACAATAATTGTTGTTGTTATTTTGAGTTTCCGTGTTTTCAGGTTTTAAACTTTATCCAACATAAATTGAGATTTCATGGTTTTTTAAATCACTCCCTTGGTTTTAGCGATTTATGTTGGAATTGAGGTTTTAATCCAATTATAATAAAATTACGATAAATAATTTTTTTTTATTTTTTTTATTTTCTAAACATGGTTTGGTTTAATCTATTTAATTTAGTGTTTAAAAAGGTCACTAATAATCAATGTTTTTCATTATTGTGTTATTAATCTTTTCAATAAAATTTCTTAAAACAATATAAATTAAGTAAGAAATACATTAATTGTTGTTATTATTTTGATTTTTCATAAAAATACAAAAAGAAATGTAAGTAAAGTATTGGTTAATGGAATATAAATGGTATTAAAATAGATTTTGGATAGCATATTTTAGTTTTGTAAAAAATGAAAAATTTATCATAAATTTAATGATTCAAAATTCCAGTTTTATAAAAACTCTAATTTTTTCTTTGCTAAATTTAAGTAAGGTAGTGATCTTTTTAAGAGCCTAATTCTTATTAGGAAACTCCGCTTTTGGAATTCCCCAAAGTGATTTGAATTTTCCGCATATTGTGTCTTTTATTTGTTCATAATGTACACAGCGCTACAATTTTGATAATAAGACGATTCATCTAGTGCATGTAAGGTGATAGTTGGAATTGGGGGGAGCGATGGCAGTGCAGCCCGAGGGTTTTGTAGCACTGTGTAAGAGTTATGTTCGTCGCCATGGCCGGGTTTTTTGGTCCCTCCTTGGCCTTCCCTAATTATTTGCGGCATTCCAGCCACTCATGCTCCCCCGAGGATTCCTGGGTTTCTCTTTGTTTCCTTTCTGTCGGTCATGCTGTGTATTTTCCTAGTGGGGTTTCACGGCGTCCTTCTTGGATCCTTTCTTTGTATCTCTGCACTGTCCTTCCAGTCTCTGCATGGTTTTTGGGTAATCTCCCTTCATAGCTACTTGGGTTATATGTGAACACCCCCTTATGAACTTTATGCTTAACTGGATTTCTTCGTTGTCTTTTTTGTGGTTACTATTCCTTGCTTCTGCGCTGGTTTCCTGGTGCTATAGGCGACGTCTTGGAGTCCCTCCCCTGTCAAAAGGGACTAGTACCAACCAAGAGAAAAGGTGGGAATTTACCTTTTGTTTGCAGTAGCCTGGTTATTGGGGTTTCTGCGTTGATCCTGGGCTAGCAGCCTGCATGGTTTTTACGTCGCCTGTAATGGCTTTACGGTATGCTCCTGTCATCCTTCAAGGTTGACTTCTGGGGTTTGTTTCGTCACACTGTGGATTTCGGGTCCCGTCCTTTTCGCCGCTGGTCGCTGTGGTTTTTTTGGATGCGCCCTTGTCCTTTTCTTCTTACCATGGTCTTTGATTATTGCTCCTTTTGGGTTTTCTTCCTAGAGACTTTGGTGTGGAGGGTTTGATTTCCCCCAGCTTATGGTTGACTCTTTTTTCTCCTGTCTTATCTTTTGGGTCGGGGTTTACTTTCTTCCCATCGCTTGTCTGGGGGAGCTTTTTGGGATCCCTGTACATGGGTTTTGTTTTTCACTGACATCTTTATCTGTCAGTAGGGTTACTTACTGCTTTTGGCATGTGGGTTTATGGTCTTTGCTCCGGTTTCGAGTGAGTGCCCTATTGTTTATCTGTCTTTTATGGTTTTGGCAGAGTTCATTTCAGGCAATGTGGGTTCCGACCATGAAGGCTCCAACAGTGGGGGATTCCGGTGTTATCCTTTCTGTGGGTTGTAGTTGACTTCCCATGTTTCTCTCCATGGATGACATGAAAGCCTAGACTCGTCACCGACGTAAGCGAAATGCTAAAAGTATGAATACCATGGATGGGAAATTTTGCTTCATGCTTGGCCATGATGTCTACATGGAGCGTGTGCATTCTCTGTGCTCTCGGGCTTTGGTCGGCAGGTTGGAATACGTTCATATGAATAAGAAATCGTGGGTGGACTGGGCTTAGGAGCATTGGAAGCCACTTCTCTCATACACTCCGACTATTATCCTGCTCGCTAATGGTTAGATTGTATTTGTCTTCCTTGAAGCCGACCATGCCTCGGTTATTTTAAACTCTACATGGAGAGTGGGTCTTGGGTCTCTGGTTCTGGGTAGGTGGCATGCTCATTTCGACCCCTTGAAGGAAAGAGTGACTAAACACCATCTGTGGGTTCTCTTACCTTCTCTTCCTTTCCCCCTCTAGCACAAGAGTATCCTTGAAGGCATTGTAAACACTGTGGGTCGCTTTGTTGTAGTAGATGAGTATTTTAATCTCTTTTTTAACAAAAGGCTAGCAAGGGTGCTTGTGGAGATGGATGTATCTCATGGTTTGCCGATGGAGGTTGAGATCCTATGCAAAGAGAGGTTGTTGGTTCAAAAGTTGGATTATCTCTATGTCCCTTTCCGCTGCAACTGGTATCATGAAACGGGACACCTTTGAAGGACTTGTCCACGGCTCATGAATGTTATATCTGACTCTAGCCAAGGTGGTTCTCCTGTCTCATGTGGCCCCTCCTCAGTACACTTGCCAACACATCCGAAAAATGGTATTTACTCACAGTATATCTCCCTCTTTGATGATTTCTATGGTTCTGTGCTTGAGGCCATAAATGATTTGGATAATGGGCGGACATTGGTATCTTCTCCTGTCTGTGCTGCTTTGATAAACTCTCCTTTGGTCTCTGTTGCTCCTTCCTCCCCTACTCCTCTTAACTGCTCCCCTGCTCCCTTACTAGCTTCGCCAAACCCTTCTCCCTTACTACCCCCCTCTTCCCCTGACACTTTACCCTCTCCCCCAGTCCCTCCCCTTACATCTCTTGAGGACTTCCTGCCCCTTCCATCTTAGAACACCTCCCCTTCACATAACCCCACGCTACCTAGCCCTCGTTTCATCTCCTTCCTTTTCGGACCCCACTCTACAGAAATATTTATCGATCTTTACTGCCAAAACGCCCACTTCTCCTTCGACCATTCACTTGAATTCCATCTGATTTGAGAATGTGACTGTTAGAAAGAAGAAAAAAAGGATCCTTGTGAACCTGCTATTAGTCTGTCTTCGGACTCTCCTCCTTACACACCACTCTCTGTCCGTATCAAAAATGCAGCCAGGGGGAACTCTCCTCAGGGACTTAGAGCAATGTCTCCCCCCCCCATGTGTTCCTTGTTGAAGATTATGTCCCTGAATGTTAGAGGTCTAGGAGGCAAGACCAAACTCTGTAGCCTTCAATCACTTTTTCACTCTATTGCTCCTGATATGGTTCTCCTCCAGGAGACCATGTGTAGTTCATTTCCTGTTGTCCTTGCTTTCTCCAAAATCCTGCCTAACTGGGAATTCTGTGCAACTGATGCTTCTGGCCTCTTGGGTGGCTTACTTACTGCTTGGAACCCTGTTATGGTTAGATATCGTGCTTTTGAGACTGTAGCGGGAATCCTTGTCAAGGCATCCTTTCGTGGAGTGGCTCCCCCACTTTTCGTCCTCAATTGTTATGGTCCTTATCGGAATAGAGAGCTTTTTTGGGACAGGATTCGTTCTGGGGGCTTACTCTCTATCCCTAGCCTGATTTTGGGTGGTGCCTGGGGCACTAAGGCTGGCCTTGACCCTTTGGCTTCTCATTTCAGACTCCTATTCGACTCTGTGGATCTTGTTGATGTTGCCCCTCCTGATTCGGGTCCCACTTGGAGAAATGGGAGAGTAGGGGAGGCTGGGATCAGCAAAAGACTTGATCACTTCTTAATCTCCTCCTCGTTGCTCCCTACACTCAATTTACACCGCGTTTGGGCCATACCTTCAGACATCTCTGACCATTTCTCGATCTGCTTCGAATGGAATAAATTAGTTGGTTCCTTTACTTTTCCTTTTAAGTTCAATACATCTTCGCTTACTGATCCTAACTTCAACCATTGGGTTTCTCAGTTATGGCCTAATATTTCTCAATCATCCCCTGATAATGAACTTGACCTCCTCTCTCACAAGCTTCGTTTATTAAAAAAAGAGGTAAAGGTCTGGACCAAAGCAAAATCTGCTTCTCTTGAGTCTGATTCTCTTAAGATTGATAAGGACATTGGTGACCTCTTCTTGAATTCCTCATCTGGCATCCTCTCCCTAGATGAGAAAAACCACTTGAACCTTCTCCAGTCTAAAAGAAAAAGATGTTGGATCATTACCTTCTCACCTGGCAGCTTAAAAGCAGGGCCAAGTGGGCTTTACTGGGTGATTCCAATACTAAGTTTTTCCATTCTCTTGCCACCGGTAGAAGAAACCAAAATGCTATCTAGTCACTAGAGGACAGTGCTGGGAATTGTATTGATGAAGAGGGTGCACTGAAGATGCTGGGCCTCAACCATTTCTCTCAGGTTTTCAATGATGATAAACAAGCTTGCCTACTTTCCCAACTCAAAGTTGTCATGCTTTTCCCCTCTATGATCCCTCTTGAGGAGGCTCATTGTCTTATTGATCCTGTCTCTTTATCTGAGATCGAGGGAGCTCTCCGATCTTTCAAAAAGGACTGAATTCCTGGCCCTGATGGATGGCCTGTGGAGTTTTTCCTACACTTTTTTGAGTTACTGGGGAAGGATTTACTCTCGGCGGTTGATTTTGCTAGAACTTCTGGTCACATCACTCCTTCCATTAACTCCACCTTTATGGATTTAATACCCAAAAAGGATAAGCCTGTCACCTTCATGGATTTTCGTCCTATTTCTTTATGCAATCTGGTGTACAAGCTGATCTCCAAGGTCATTGCTGTAAGATTGAAGCCATTCTTGGACACGCACATAACCAGAGAACAGTTTGGGTTCCTTAAGAAAGGCAGATTGTTGAGCCTATAGGCATCACCCAAGAGACCCTTCACTCTGTTAAGATTAAGAATACTTGTGCTCTCATCCTCAAATTGGACCTGGTAAAGGCATTTGACAGGGTTAATTGGTCATACATTAGGCTTATATTAATCCAAATTGGGGTCCCTCTCCTAGGAGTTAATTGGATTATGGGCTGCCTCACCCTAGCCAATTTTGTTGTCTTGGTTAATGGTACACCATCTAGTTTTTTCAAAGCATCCATAGGTATCAGACAAGGCTGTCCCCTTTCCGCGTTGCTTTTCATTCTTGTGATTGAAGGGATCAGTATTTTGATCAATGATGTTAGGGAAAAAGGTCTTATCAGAGGTATTAAAATTTCCCCTTCACTATCACTTACCCACCTTCTCTTTGTGGATGATGTTATACTTCTTGGAACTGGTACTTTGAGGGAATGGATGGCATTTGATGTTATTCTCAGTACTTTTTGTAAAGCCTCCGGGATGTGTATTAGTATGGAAAAGTCAGTCTTCCTATACAATAATGTTGATGATGATATCCTTCTTAACATCTCCCATTTCATGCCTTATAAGATGGATCCTCTCACCACAGGCTTCGAGTACCTTGGATATTTTCTCAAGCCCCTGGGCTATAAGACTAATGATTAGCATTGGTTAATTCAGAAGTTTGAAAAGAGGATATCCCATTGGTATTATGAATTCCTCTCTCTTGGAGGTCGTCTGGTTCTTGTCCAAGCGGTACTTTCTAGTCTCCCTGTCTATTGGTTTGGGTTGGCCCCTATACCTAAATCAGTCTTAAACAAGCTCAGAAGCCTTACCTTCACTTTTTTATGGGGCTCAACTGCTGATAAGTGCATATATCATCTTATGAGTATAGAACACCTCACTTTGCCAAAAGCATCTGGTGGTTGGGGCATCAAAAATTTCTTTTGGTTCGGCATTTCACTCAGAGCAAAGAATTTCTGGATGGTCCTTCATAATAACGGACTCTAGCACCAAGTTCTTATTAGTAAATATTTGAAGAACCTTTCTATTGTGACTTGGCTCAAAACGAAAAATTTCTCCATTCGACATGTTTCTGTGTTCTGGAAAGGCTTCATACACACTCTTCCTTGGATTGGGAAGTACCTTGCCTGGCATGTGGGAAATGGCATGGACATTCAACTGGGCATCGAACCAATCATTCGTACTCAGCCCTGGGCATATCTACTCTTTCTTAGGCTCATAACATTTTTCCTGGACAACACCCCTATTGGTACATAGTTGAAGATTTAAATATTGCTAGCGATTGGAAAGTACTCTGGGAGGATTTTACGAGCAATTTGGAAGGAGCTCATATCATACTCAATCCATGCTCTGATCGATTGGTTTGGGACTATAACCATGTAGACGATTCTATTATTGCAAATTTAATCTATGACAGTATCATATAATCCTCCTCTCCTCCGATTGGCTACCCCCTGCTCGATCTGATATGGACAGGCATTAAGCCGTTGAAAATCAGCTGTTTTACTTAGCTGACTTTGGCTAATAAGATCCTTACCTGGAAAAACCTACAGAAACGTGGTTGGATTGGTCTTGGATGCTGTGCTCTCTGTGGCCTAGGCGAAGATAGTGTGCAACACCTTTTTATCTCTTACACAATATGGAAGAATGTCATTGTTTATATGAGTGATGTATATCACTTTCTTCCTCCTCAGTACTCTGACAATCTTAGCTCTTTCTTGAGTGCCTGGACTGCAAGTTTCTCCATGCACTCTGTCATTTGTTACCTTCCATTTTATGCTATCTGGGTTGTTTGGAAAGAGTGGAATCGGGCTATCTTTGATGGGAAAAAACCTTCCCTTATGTGTATTTTTCATCATATCATGTACCTCTCTCAATTGTATAAGCCTGTTATTTCAAAGGTGAAAAAACCGAGAGCTATTGGTGCTGGGCCTGTTCTTGTCTTCCCTTATGGTTTTTTTGATGGGGTAGCTACTAGTGGTTTTGGTGGAGCTGGATTCTGTCTTATCCTGAATGAGTCCCATTCATTTGAGTTTGCTATGGGGGCTGGATCTTGCACAAACACTAAAGCAGAATTGATTGCCCTTTGGGCTCTCTTGTATGTTACTCTATTTATGGGCATACCAAAATTGAATATCTTTGGTGACTCTGTTGTCATCATTAGTTGGGAAAAGAGCACAACTGCCCTGAAACCTCCTACCCTCAATCATTGGTGTTTCGATACAAGTAGACTCATCTCTTGCTTCCACCACCTTTCCTTTAGCCATATTTTCCTTGAACACAACCAGCTCGCAGACTGTCTATCAAAATCTGCCCTTTCTTTGGCTCCAGGTTGTGGTTTTTTCTCTGAATTTATTGATGGCCATTTGGCCTCACATGATACATTTTAGCTCTTTTGAGCTTGGTGCAGGAGCTTTGCCTCCTTTTACTTGATGCACCTCTTTGATGTTTTGGAGCGAGCTCCTCTTGATAGCAGTTCTGCATCTACTGTATTCACGGAATACTTTGGACTATTGAGATGGACTTCTCCCCTTTCTGACTATGGATTTTTTGCTTGGTTAGTGTTATGCTTGACCTCCCCCCTCGGTCAGCACCTATGAATAGAGACTCATTCTTGGAATATACAGACTATGAGCTCCTTGCTGCCTTTATTTGTATGTATCCCTTTAAGGGAAGGCACATCAGATGCCCTTTGATTCAGATTAATGAATATCAAGGACAGGCTTTTTTCTTCCTGAAAAAAAAATCCCCAGAGTTATTTAGGGCCCAAATCCAACCCTACTACATCTAAGATTTCGAAGTAGGTGCTGTTCCATTGGAAAATGGGGATTTTGGTAAAAAAAATTATTTTTAAAGAAATATAAGTTGTAAATATTTTATTAAATGAGACTGGTAAACCTATATATATATAAGAAATACCTTTACAACTAATTTATTTTGATAGAGATCACAAACATTAATAATGAAAAACCTACATAGTCATCTATTATTTTGCCTCTATTAATTCCAACTTTTATAAAAAAACCAATTTAGATAAAAATTGTCTTTATAATGGTTTAGAACATGATATTTCTAGTTTAAGAAAGGAAGGAAATATCCTTATGATGGGTGACTTCAATGCTTGAACTTCTAGTAACCAGGCTATTCTTTTAAGCAACTATTCCAGCCCTAATCCTCTTTGGTATACAACAACCTTGACCTAGCTAATAGGTACAAAAGAAATTCTAAAGATCTATGTGAAAATTTATTCGGGGCTGAGTTGGTCAAATTTTGTAGTTCTCAAGATATTATCATTTGCAATGGTCTGACAAAATGGCCAAACTCTAGCCAGATGACTTCTATCCATGGGCTTGGAAGTAGCGTGGTATATTATGTTATATTTTATATCCATATATACAACATATTAATAGATTTCAACTTCTTCAATTACCATGAGCCCAACTTTGATCGTAGACCTTTAATTATATCTCTCAATATTGCCATGCATAGCGATCCCAAGGAGGAAAACTATCATTGCCAAAAGCATATGATCTTTAATAAAAATAAACTGACATTTTTCTCCATGATCTTAAAAATGAATTGTTTCATTTATCTAGTATGGAGAATATACAAAATCTCTACCATAATTTTGCTACAACCCTCTCGTAGTCCATTAACAAGTTCTCTATTGAAGTCTAAACTAAAACAAGCAATAGTAGAACCAACCCTTGGTATGATCAAGAGTGTAAATATGTGAGAAAACAAATTAAGCAAGTTACTTCAGATTCGATAAAAATGGACAAGATTAATCACTACAAAACCTTAATTAAAAGAAAAAAGGCATTATCTAAGTAAAAGACAGTAAAATCTCCTACACCTCTCCAAGGTGGCTCCTAAGAAATTATAGAGGCAAATTCTAATTCGCAAAACAAAAGAAGATAATAAAATTGCTTTAAAAGATTGGAATTCCTATCTTAAAAATCTTTATGGATCCCTGCATATAAGAGATAACATTCAAACCTTTCTTACAATGAAAGAATTTTTCTCATTATAAGACATAGATTTCAGGGTTAAGCACTTAGCAAATGGAAAAGCCAAAGACATTGAAGGCTACCAAATGAAAATATTAAAAATTGGAGGGCATGTCCTCATCCCAGACATCCACATACTCTTTAATCTAGCGGTCAGGCAAGGGTTTCTTTACACCTTGGACTCAAAGCCTCATTATTCATATTTTCAAAAGTGGTGATAAAAATGACCCCTATAACTATCGGACTATTATGATTAGCCCTCTCTTAGCTAAGTTATATGGTATTATCTTAGAAAAGAAGATCAATCAATGGATAGAAATGGAAGTTAAGCAGGCTAAAAGCCAAGCAGGTTTTTGAAGGAATCATTCAACCGCATACCACCTCGTTACACTTAGTATCATTGCAAAGGAATGTCGCAATGATAAGTTTGACCTATTTTGTTACTTTGTGAATTTTAGAAAAGCTTTTGATACATTGCCTAGAAATAACCTATGGAATAGGCTAGAGGAGCTTAAGGTTCCTTTTGAGCTGAGAGTTGTCATCATAACGTTATACGAAAAATGTCATTGCCAAGTTTAAGAATAATGAGGGGTGGAAAATATATATAAATTGTATTATTGGAGTTAAACAAGGTTTCCCCTCTCCCCTACCCTTTTTGGCATTTACATTGATAAGCTAGAAAAGTGTTTAGAAGAACCAGGTTGCGTCGATACAATCTTAGTTGGGATAGTTATCATCCTCCTACTTTATGCTGATGATATTGTTCTTGTTAGAAGGTGTCCTTCTTATCACGATAAGCACTTAAGAATTCTTAAATATTTTTTCTCTAACATGGGTATGTCTGCTAACACTGACAAGACAAAAATCATGATTATAAAATCGAAGAAAGACACATATGCAAGTTTTATTTATGATAATTGAAATCTCGTGGAAGTGACTTCTTACAAGTATCTCAGAATTAATATTCATCACAATCTCAATTGGAACTGGGTGATTCCATGAAGGTGGGTAACACTTTTTGGGCAAATTTGGTGATGAAAACTTGATTTTTTACTCATCTACTAGATAGAAGCCCTCGAAACGCATATATATTAATTCTTGCACATGATCTAGGAACTAAGAATCAAAATCATCAAAGAATTATTAACAAATACTCATGAATTGGAAATAATTGGATCCAAAATAGGTATCCTCTCTGTATATTTTATAAACAATAATAGGTTACAATTTCCATGCATAGAAATGGCTTAACTCCATGAAGAATTCGAATTCAGTGAGTGAGTCTAGCTTAACTGACTCTTTGCCATGCAATCTCACTTAGTTAACCACTTGACCAAAACCCTAATTGACTCACCAAACCCTAACTGAAGTTGGAGTGCAATAAATGACTGAATCTCAACTGAAGGAGATCAAACACATGTCATAGCAAGCCAACCATCAAGTGCTAGTACTGCATGACTCCAATGAACCCTAATGAGGTTAACTGAAGCTGAACTGACCATCAGAAGTTGGCGGAGGCGCCTTGTTGACTCCAGTTCATTAAATAATAATAAATAATCATTAAATAATGATTAAATAATATATTTAATGCATGGAGGCGCCTTAACTGACTGTAACTGATTGGTTGAACTGAAAGTAACCACCAGTTAGCAATTAGGTGCATTAATGTCACACAGATCACCCCTGGAGTGCTCCAGTTAGCCTCCTTGACTGTAGGAGAAGGCTAAGTTAGCCTTCTTGACTGTAGGTAGGCATGGGAGTGACTGGGATGATGATAATTAATGCTCCATTGATGTCAATTAAACTTAGGATAGTGGTTTAACTAGGCCAATTTGACCGAATGAGTGAGTATGATGGTAAATGTCTCCAACACCCCCCCTTAAGCTATACTTAGGAAGAGTTAGAAAACATAGATGCATAAAATGCTAGGGCCCTGGCAACAAAGGCCATAGGTCACCCTGTACAATAAAGAAACTGAAACAATGCTCAAAACAAACTAAGTGAGGAAAAGAGGAAAAACCCAGTGGGAAAAAAAAAACCCCTCAAGCTGAACACTAAAAGTAGTCTGGATCACCCTGATGAACTCACCCCCAACAGTGAACGGAGGTAGGTGAACTTCTTTTCTGAAAATCTCTTGGTGAAGATGTCTGCAATCTGCTCATCAGTCGGGTAGTATTGCAGAATGATGGTCCTGTCATGCACTAGCTCCCTGATGTAGTGCATGTGAATCTCTACATGTTTGGTCCTCTGCCTGGTAACTGGATCCATGGATATCTTAATAGCACTCTGGTTGTCACAAAAGAGGATAGTGGACAAAGTACTACCAAGATCAAACTCTGAAAGAATGCCTTGCAACCAAACTGCTTGGATGCAAGCATTCACCACTCCTCGATACTCGGCCTCTGCTGAAGATAGTGCTATGGCAGCCTGCTTTTTGCTTGAAAAGCAAATAGGGCCACCACCAAACATGAATACATATCCAGAAGTTGACTTCCGATCAATAGAATCACCCGCCCAATCGAAATCTGTGTATCCAACCAGCTTTAGCTCGGAGTCTGCAGCATAGTAAATGCCGTAGGTCCTGGTTCCCTGAATGTACCGGAGGATCCTCTTGCCTGCCTTCCAATGAAGATCATGAGGCTGTTGCATGTATCTTGATACAACATTCACGGCATAACAAATATCAGGCCTAGAATGTGTCAAGTACAACAAGCTACCAATCAGCTGTCGATAGATAGTGCAGTCCATGGGAGGTGTGCTTTTTCCTTCTTCAAGGCTGATCCCTGAAAGAAAAGGGAATGGTGTAGGCCTACATTCAGCCATGTTAAAATTGACTAACAGGTCTGAAATGTATTTTGACTGAGTGGCCATAATCTCATCAAAATTTTGCTCGATTTCGAGCCCCAAAAATTGTTTTAGAAGCCCCAAATCACTCATTTCAAAGGCATTGTGGAGAGCAGTTTTGATGGCTGAAATGGAGGCAATTGTGCTACCTGTGATCAGTAAGTCATCAACATATAAAACAATGATAATTAA
>LPNX010728894.1:16376-29644 GCA_001517045.1 Pseudotsuga menziesii | reverse complement strand
CCAAAACAAGGCGGATGGAGTCCATTTTTGCAACCGGTGCAAAGGTCTCATGGTAGTCCACTCCTTGGACCTGAGAGAAACCTTTTGATACTAGCCTTGACTTATATTTGCAGGTGCTTCCATCAACAGCAACCTTTGTCCGAAACACCCACTTGCATTGAACCAATTTCCTTCCCGGAGGAAGAGGAACTAGCTCCCAAGTAGTGTTTTTCTGAAGAGAAGTCATCTCTTCATCCATGGCAACTTGCCATCTCAGATCCTTCCGAGCATGTTAGTAGGATTTTGGATCTGAACTAATCATCAAATAGCAAGTTTTGGACATCAAATTATTAGAACAAGAAAGTGCAATACCTGCTCTTTGGAAATTAGACCGGGTTCTCCTTGGATCATCCGGATTTCCAATGTTGTCTCCTGCGGAGGAGAGTGTCTGTCGGGCCCATGTAGGAAGATGATTTTGCACTTCAGGTTCTGATTCAGTATCTGATGTTTGTTGCACACTGATATCAAAAATCAGAGGATCCAAATCAGGGTCATCGTCCCCAATTTCATCATCCAAATATTCAGTGGAATAGGAAGGAATTTCAGCAGTTTTCTCCTCCACTAGTTCCACCTCCTGAAGAGGCTCATCGAACTTGACACTTCTATCGATGATGATATATTTGGTCTTGATATCCAGTAGCTTGAATCCTTTAGATTCATCAGGATATCCAATAAACAGACATTCTATGCTCTGCGGTTGCAAAGCCCTTCTTTTATCAAGCGGAATCTGGGCCCATGCAGTGGACCCAAACACCCGTAGGTTTGACACATCTGGCTTGTGTCCAAAGTATGCTTTGAAATGAGTCTTTCCTTTCACTGATGAATGTGGCACCCTGTTCTGAATGTATGCTGCAGCATGCATGGCTTCAGCCCACAAATTTGCAGTAAGCTTCTTTGACTCCAACATACAGGTGGTCATCTCTTTGAGAGACTGGTTCTTCCTTTCTGCTACTCCGTTCTACCGGGGAGTGTAGGGAATTGAATGTTGGACCTAAATACCACTTTGGGAGAAAATGTACAGCAACTAATTACTGACATACTCCCCTCCATTATCAGATCTCAATATCTTGATCTTAAGCCCAGAGGCATTTTCGATCAAAGCCTTCAATTCAGAAAATTTCTCACATACTTCTGATTTCTTTTTGAGAAAGAAAACCCATGTATACCTTGAAAAATCATCAATAAAGGTAAGGAGGTACCTTGATCCATTCATGGATGTGACAGGCATTGGACCACTGATATCAGAATGTATTAGCCCTAATATGCTTGTAGCTCGGTTTGCCTTCCCCCGATCGAACTTGTGCTCGGGGTGTTTTCCAATCACACAGCCCTTACAGACTCCCGTGGTTGCCTTGATGACCGGGAGGCCTTCAACCATGGAGTTTTTCTGTAATTGCTGCAAATATTTGAAATTAAGATGGCCAAACCTTTCATGCCACAGCCTACTAACCTCATTTCCATGAGTTAGCAAAGCGGTGGGCTTTGCATCCGCAACAAAGTGAGAGAACTCATAGGCTTTTGCACGATGATTTGCATGGCCTTTTGCAATGAGTTTCCCGGATGCAATTTATGTTATCTCCACATCATTTGGGCTAAAAGAGACCCTCTTAGGCATTCCTGTATGTGTCATTTGATAGACACTAAGGAGATTTGCTGCTAGAGATGGTACATACAAAACATTAGAAAAAAAACCATTTTCTAGATTTACAGTACCTTGTCCTTTGGTAATGATGGTGGAGTCATCTCCCAAGTGGATGGGGATGTATTTGCTGGTCTCCAAGGATGAAAATGAGTCTTTTTCAGCCATCATGTGATTCGAAGCTCCACTGTCAATCAGCAGTGATTTGGACTTCGAAGTGCTTGCCATGAGGACATGACCTTTCTCATGCGGTGGTTCCCGATCTTGGTGATCTCTCCTCCGAAAGCTCTCCAGAAGGTTGATGTGATTCCTCTCAAGGAGAGAGGTTGCTTCATCAAGATTTTTCTTCATGCAGGCATGTTCAGGGTGAAAACCCTTCCCGCAGTAAGAATACCTGACTCTTTCTTTCCCATTGTGCCCTTTACCTTTGTTATTCCTTGAGCTGGAAGATTCATCATGCTGCTGAATTTCAAATCTAGGCTTTGGAGTATCAAATTTAGTTTTCTGATTTTTCTGCTGCTTTCCTTTACCCTTCGTATCTTTGGGCCCCGAGACATGGAGGGCTTGATCACGGGAATATCGGATGATCCCCATCTGGACAAGCTTGTCATGTTCACTAGTTAGGGACTCAATGAAGGCATCAAGTGTAGGCATCTTCCATCCGGGAGTTGTGAGCTTCCCCGCACGGAATGTAGAAACAAAAACTGAATAATCAGCCCCGAGTTTGGAGAGGATGGCTAGGATGAGTTGATCATCTTCCTTCTCCACTTTGCATTGCTTCAAGAGAAAAACAGTATGCTTGAACTTTGTAAAGAAATCATTTAGAGTCTTGAAATTGGAAGGTTGGAGAGACATGAGTTCATTTTTGAGTTGATAAACTCTCATGTCATCATGCTGTCCATGCAGAGATTCCAATTTGTCCCATATTTGTTTCGATGTCTTCAGATCCATAAGATGGAAGAGAAGGTCATCGGAAATAGAGAGGCACAAGAAACCGAAGGCTTCATCCTTCTTGTTCAAGAATCTTGATTTTTCTACGACGGATCCAGGCTCAACTTCAGTGTCCATGGTGACTCTAAAGAGTCCTTTGGAATACAGTTGATGCTCCATTTTGAGTTTCCATGTGTGGAAATTGTATGGAGTCAACAGAGGTACTGAGGAGGCCATCTGGATATGCTGTAGCAAATGCTTCACCTGTAGAAACCTGAAAATCAAAACAGAAAGGGAAAAATAAGGTCGAACAGCCTGCACATTCTAGGCTTTCATCACACCCAGCATAGTCAATCAAGCAAGCTTGATCAACAAGTTCTTTACTTGGGATATTGAGTGGTAAGCCTTGGCTTCTGGTGCAGTGTTGGAATTTTGAGCTATTGCTCAATTTCCATGGAGAAATCTGTCAAAAATCTTGTTCTTGAGAGATTGATCTTCATCCCACCGTAAGCTCTGATACCATATTAATTCTTGCACATGATCTAGGAACTAAGAATCAAAATCATCAAAGAATTATTAACAAATACTCATGAATTGGAAATAACTGGATCCAAAATAGGTATCCTCTTTGTATATTTTATAAACAATAATAGGTTACAATTTCCATGCATAGCAATGGCTTAACTCCATGAAGAATTCAAATACCTAAGGAGACAATTCGAATTCAGTGAGTGAGTCTAGCTTAACTGACTCTTTGCCATGCAATCTCACTCAGTTAACCACTTGACCAAAACCCTAATTGACTCACCAAACCCTAACTGAAGTTGGAGTGCAATAAATGACTGAATCTCAACTGAAGGAGATCAAACACATGTCATAGCAAGCCAACCATCAAGTGCTAGTACTGCATGACTCCAATGAACCCTGATGAGGTTAACTAAAGCTGAACTGACCATCAAAAGTTGGTGGAGGCGCCTTGTTGACTCCAGTTCATTAAATAATAATAAATAATCATTAAATAATAATGAAATAATATATTTAATGCATGGAGGCGCCTTAACTGACTGTAACTTATTGGTTGAACTGAAAGTAACCACCAGTTAGCAATTAGGTGCATTAATGTCACACAGATCACCCCTGGAGTGCTCCAGTTAGCCTCCTTGAATGTAGGAGAAGGCTAAGTTAGCCTCCTTGACTGTAGGTAGGCATGGGAGTGACTGGGATGATGATAATTAATGCTCCACTGATGTCAATTAAACTTAGGATAGTGGTTTAACTAGGCCAATTTGACCGAATGAGTGAGTATGATGGTAAATGTCTCCAACAATATATGCAATGTGAATTTCGACTTGCAATAAAAAAACAAATTGTAGAATATTATGTTGGCTTCCCAATGATATTTTTTTAAAATATTTCGATGTCATTTAATGCGTGAAATTTTGCTTTTAATGAACTGTGTGACCTTAAAAATTTGAAGAAGTTAATAAGTGACTCGTGTCCAACCCCAATAATTCAATATTATATTAATAATTTAAAAATATGTATATATGAGCATGATTTACACATAATGCACTGTGGTCTGCATATTTTTTTGTTAATTTATTTCGCAATATACAATTATTTATTATTTTTCAAAAGTGACTACATCTGATTTCAGCATCATTTTATACACATGTGTGTCCATCCCAGCTTTTTTTTCACTGTTTTCAAAAATTGAAATACCAAAGACACCCTTTTAAAGAGGACACACCAATGTGTGGGATGTGCATTTTTATGAAATTTTTGGATGTGTATATTTTACCCTGCGTATTTTTCTTTGAGCCGCTTCGAAGTTGTTGTTTGGTTTTCTAAGTGTAAGTTTTAAAACTAATTAAAAAAAAACCATATGAATGCCAAAATGCATGCATGATATCTCAATGGATAGAGGATTCGGTGATGAATCTATTGGTATGAACTATGCTCAGTTGTGTGCCATGAATGGAAGGTTTTACACCCCTAGATGACACAAAGAAACATTGATTTTCTTGAAAGAGGGCTAAATCTCTGTTTTTCAAGCCCTCGATCGAGGTAGTAAGCTCGATCAAGGGTTTATTAAACCCTCGATCGAGGCTTTGATAAAGCCTCGATCGAGCTACTCTTAAACACTTGAAAAAAAGCTTTGTACATGACTACCAATATACTAGCATGTTTTTTCGGGATATAAGCTTTAGCTTATATATATTATATATATATTACATATATATGTATTATATATAATATTATGTTCATGTAGGACATTTTAGAAATGGGTTTCAGGGATCCATCTAAGAGAACTGAAAAGAAAAATTAAAAAAGAATAAAGGGGAAATGGGAAATTATAATTATTTAAAGATGGTAAATGTAAAAATTAAATAAAAAACAAAAAAAACAAAAAAATAATGAAATAAAAAATAAAAAAGAATAAGAAGAAGGATACTTATTCTCAACATTGTAATAAATATAAAGAATTTTTTTATTTTTATTTTTCATATCCGAATAAATGATAAGAATATAAATGCATAAGAAGAAGAATTGAAGGAGCAATAATATAATACTTATAACCATAGTGAAATATACTAGTAACAAGGGAAGTTGTCCTTTGTTTTTTAGATTTAGTTTTTTGAAACTATGAAAGAGGCATCAAAGTTTAGGGAACAAGAAAACTCTTTCCATAGTTCACCTAGAACATATAATTAGAATTCTCTCATTGTATAGATAAATGTGTACATAAACATAATTGACAATTATAACCTATTACCAATCTGTTTCATATAGACACGAGTACATTAAGAATATAGCAAATGGATAAGACTCATGAAATAAACATGACATGCCAACTCGCTCAACTCATAAAAAAATGTTTTTTCGTAGTGATAATAATATGTTGTGCCCCATATATGCGACCTTGTGAGCCTCCTTATAACTAAATTTAATGAAGTTTAAATTTTTTCTAGACCAAAGATATTAACAAAAACATTGAACTCTATGTTGAAAAGAGACATGGATTTAAACAACACTATAGATGACATTGATTATGAATATTGCGTGCAGTGACCAAGTGGACAAACTATTTTTTGTAGCAAAATGACCATGACGTAGATACAATAAACCCTTCAATGCATCCTAGCATGATAACTCAAAACTTTAACCAATAGTTGTGAAACCTTGATGGTGATGCCAGGGATTCATTTTGGGGCTTTAACGATAATTTTAGAGTCTATGAACTGCATGCATTTAATTTTTTTTAATGCTTATATTCAAGTAGTATCATGGTGTGTTTTCATTAGAATTCAACATCTAGCTTGCTTATGTCATTAGTGGTTGGTAAGCAATTTCAACATCATTTGATTCCTATCATCAATATATCCAATGTGTATACAATGTAGTACCTAGAAATGCAGTGAAATGTTTTAAATACTAAAAATACTTTGCTCCTTCGTATATAATTTTTAATTTTAAATTACTACAATTATGTGATATGACTTTGAATTTACACTAGTTTTTATCTTAATCGTCATGTTCTATTCTGCCCTGGGCTCTGAGCTTTAAATATCAACCCGAGGATCTATACCATAGGTAGATCATGGTCCTGAGAATCTAGGTCGAGTGGACACAACTCGTCTAAGTTCAATTCATCAACTAAATTGCATGCATCATTGTCATAGTATTGTTTTTGCATTGAACCAATGAGAGCAATGATGCATGCAATTCAGTTGATGAGATGAACTTAGGCAAGTTTTGTCCACTCAACCTGGATTCTCAAGATTACAATCTACCTATGGTATAGATCTTCGGGACAGATATTTAAAGCCCAGGGCCCAGGGAGGAATAGAACATGACGATTAAAATAAAAATTAGTGTTACATTCATAGTCATATCACATAATTGTAGTTTTTTAAAATTAAAAATTATATACGAAGGAGCAAAGTATTTTTAGTACCTTTAGAGAAATGAAAATGTGAGCATGAAAAAAAACGATGACCTCATTTCCTTGGGTTATATCAATGTCCATTGTTTACTCTTTAAAATTGTTATTGTGCCACACATTTGCAGTTAATTTTGCTAGTAAATTATTGAATAACATTAGAATTTACATCAATAACACGTGACTAAACATGATACTAATTCTCATTTCGACAAGAATTGAAAATGTTCAATGACATGAATTCAAATGGGGATTCAAAATACAAGGTGTCCAAGCATCTTTTGGAAGACTTCATTATATTAAAAGCTCGATCGAGCTTTTAAAAACTTTAACTAAAAAAATATTCGAGCACCCATATTCGTGTGTGCACACAAATATGGACACCCAAAAATTTATTTAATCAAAGTTTTTCAATCTCGTATTGTTCATGGGAACAAGGTCTTTGAATTCAATTAAAATCAAACATAGAATTATATGATAATAAAATTTAATAAAACATAATTTCGACTAGAAAAATAATACTTGTGGGTAATAGTACATACCTTGAAGAAGAAACAAGTAAAATCGTTACTACTGCCAGTTCCTCTAGGTTTTATGTGTTGATATTAATTGTGGAGTAATTAGAGTTATAGATGTTAGATTAATAGATGATCAATAATATCTAAAACTCCAATTACTCCATGACCCATATCTACAAATGAATCTAAATGACTATTTTCTATCCAACAAACGTAGTGAATTATATCAAATGTTTGTTGTCTATTTATAGTAAAAACGATTAAAGATGCTCGATCGAGCTTCTTTTAACCCTCGATCGAGCTTTTTTTTAACCCTCGATCGAGGGTTTTTCAAATGCTCAATCGGGGTTTAAGAAAACCTCGATCGAGGGTTAAAAGAAGCTCAATCGAGGTCTTAACACCTCGATCGAGGGTTTGGAAAAAGTTCGATCAAGGTACGTTTTTGTGTTTTTTTCGAAACTGCGTTGCCAAATACTGTAACCCACCTCCATGGATGCACCCAACTATAACATTGAGAAAATGATTAATGGAGGGTGGAAAGCTTATTTTGGTCTCGAAAATAAATGTAAATCATCCAATATGGTCATGTGGGATAAAAAGAAGCTTCTCTTTGAAACTATTGTCATCCTTGTTACCTTGTATGGTTATCAAGTATGAGGGTGCAACATTTCTAGAGAATCTTGGAGGAAGATTGAGCAAATCCATAAACGATTTATAAATTATAACCTCAAAATTAAAAGCAATACACCTTATCCTATTCTTCTCATGGAAGTGGGTATTTCCCCCATCGAGAACATGGCTATGACTAGGTAACTAATGTACAAGCATAAGATAAATAACATGGGAAACAAGAGACTTCCTAAAATTGCTTTAAACTCAAGTCAAAACCACCTACGCCTCAAGCGGTGTTTGTTTAAAGATACCATGGCTTGGTTAAGCCATTGGGGCATTGATGGAAACGACATTTTGCATAACATTGATAATGTCAAAAATATCATTACTTCTAAGTTTAAAGAGAAATTCTGGTGTAAAGAAAATTTAGTTGTTAAGAGAAAATTAATATACTATAAGGAGGTCATTAATCCTACCTTAGAAGATCAAAAGTATCTCTCAGTAGTAACTAGCTCACTGAAGAAAATAATATAACCAAGATTATAATGAACTTTCATGAACTCCATAGAGAAACAAGGCGTTGGTTTAAAACTCCATGGGCAGAAAGGGTTTGCCATCTGTGTGATTCTATGAGTGTTGAAGATGAAAATCACTTTCTTTTAGAGTCCCTTGCTTACACCCACATTACATCTGAGTTTTGAAGTATTTCCTAAAATACAAACATTTATAACCTCCTAACTTGCCAAAACTATAGTGAGCTTGACAAGTTTTTGGCAAGCATTTTGAGAATATGAACAAGATTTTAAAGAAAACCAGTCTTATCCTTCTTAAAGTGTGATAGATCAAAGTTAATCATCATCATCATATATAAAAAATATATATAAAAAAATATGACTAAATCTAATTGTATTTAGATTATATATATATATATATTTTAAATTTTATTTTTTTAATCATAAAATTGTTAAGTTTAAATTTTATACCTGTAATCACAAATTACTAAATTAAAATTCTATATAAAAATAAATAAATTTAACATTTATGAATTTGTATTAAATTAAAACTTTATATAAAATAAAAACAATTTTGACATGTATAAAAAGTAAACTTAACAAAAATAAAAAACAGCCATCCAATTTCGTCTTTTTAAAGGCACAGAAGATTGTGAAAGCCGTCCTGATGTGATGTGCATGGGCATCAAACAAAAACGATGGTGACTTATCACTTTCAAACGCACTAAATACATTGTACGAAGCAGCCAGTGGCCACAGTCACATCACATCAATCGTAATATCACTTTGAAACGTACTAAATACATTGTATTGGAATTAGCTTTCTATCAGACTATTTGCACCAATTGAATGATCTGGCTCCCGTGAGCTTTTCACTCGACGATTTGTACCAATCGGACGATCACTCGACCATTTGCACTAATCGGACGACCTAACTCGGGTGAGAACGATTTGGCTCACTTTTAAACGCATTAAATACATTGTAATGGAGTTAGCTTTCCACTCGACCATTTCCACCAATCGGTCGGGTGAACTCTCACTCGAGCCAGGTCGTCCGATTGATGCAAATGGTCGAGTGGAAAGCTAACTCCATTACAATGTATTTAGTGCGTTTAAAAGTGAGCCAAAGTCGTCCCATTAATGCAAATTTCTCCCATTGTAATGTGCTAAGCGCGTAGTCAGTTGCAAATTTGGAAAATCCTTTTTCCACCGTCCACCTAACAAGACGAGACGTCACGCGTGTTCATTGTAATGTGCTAAGCGCGTAGTCAGTTGCAAATTTGGAATATCCTTTTTCCACCGTCCACCTAACAAGACGAGACGTCACGCGTGTTCGAGATGGCACTGACAGTAGTTGTACTTCACCTCGGTGTTGGTGACGCGTGTTTGAAGGACGTATAGCACTACATAGACTTAGCACTGTCAGAATCGCACATCACATCATTGTCACATTTTAAAAGAGAGCTTCGAGTTTCTTCAACAATCCTGTTGTTTCCTTGGACGCATTCTGTGTTGTTGTTTCCAGTCAGCGAAAATCCGTTTGCCTGTGCCACATCTTGTTTTTCTTATTATCTCCACTGTATCCACCCATAGTTATCCAGATTCCAATTCCAATGGCAAACCAATATTCTGCTTCGTCTTCCTACTCGGCGCCCTCCTGTTCCGCCTCGACTCTTTACCAATCTTTTGATGTTTTCATAAACCACAGAGGTCCGGATGTAAAGAACACATTCGCCACCCGCCTTTACCGTAAACTCATTGCTTCTCAGTTGAAAGTCTTTCTGGACAAGCCTGAAATGCGGCAAGGGCATCCGATTACTGCTCAAATAGAGGCTGCTATTGAAGGCGCCTCAGTACATGTTGCGATTTTCTCCCCAGGTTATGCGGAATCCGAGTGGTGCCTGAAAGAACTGGAGCTCATGTTGAAGACTACAAAGAGGCCTATAAACAAGGCTACGATTCTACCGGTGTTTTACAATGTCGAGCCTTCCGATCTCCGGTGGACAGAGGTAAAAGGACCATACTTTGAATCTCTGCTTCAACTCGAAAAGAAAAAAACAGTTGACTGTAAAACTGGGGTAGAGAAGCTACGCTACGATCCCAACGCTATTAAAATTTGGAGAAACGCTCTTTGTGATGCTGCCGATATAAGCGGTTTCAAGCTGGATGGGTGAGGATCTCCCACAATCTTTCCCAATTTCGTGTTAGTTTTGGATTTGATGTATTGAAATGTAAGTGATCTTTACATAGTCATTTCACTTTGCTTACTTATTTTACTCTTTGCATATAAATCAGGGACGAGGAGGAACTATTGGAAAACGTCGTGAAAGGCGTGTTGAAAATTGTTTCAAAACCGTCGTGGCATGTTGCCATAAATCTAACTGGACTGAAGGAGAAATTAAAGGATTTTGAAATAAGTCTATTAATCGAGTACGAGGGGCGGATGATAGCCAAGGTTGTGGGAATTGAGGGATGCTGCGGGGTTGGAAAAACTACAGTGGCTACAGAATTCTTCAATCGTAAGAGATCTCGGTACAATAAATCTTAGTTTTCAAGGAATGAGAGAAAAAAACAGCCATTAGCTTATTTGAAAAGAAAGCTCGTTCAGAGATCTTGGAAGAGATCAAAAAAGAAATGGAGTCCTGATGAAGGTATAGGGTATCTTATAAGGCATCTCTCATCGTGTCAGGCTCTTAGCATTAATGTATTTGCTCGTGAAGGTCAACAGCTTGATTCCGGTAATTCCCAGACGAGAGAAGCATGTCCTCGGAGGATTGGGAGTGTCAGCGTTTTATACTCTGACATGGCTAAATATGCAACACTCCTAAAAGCTTGTATGCTCCTATGCTTTCAATCATAGTAGTATAATCTATGCTTTCAATCATAGTAGTATAATTTGGTCTTATTTGGCTTTGTATACCGAAATTTTAAACAAATTAGAATTCAGTCATAGTAGTATAATTTGGTCTTATTTGGCTTCTGTATACCGAAATTTTAAACAAATTGGAATTCAGTCAAACATTAATTTAAAAAAATTAAATTTTAATTATTAATTTATTATAAAATACATATTTTTCAATTTTATATTTAATTTAAATTTAATAGAAATAAAAATATGCTAAAGAAAATAATATGTAATTATTATAGTAACACTAGATTTATTGGTTACCAAAACCATGTGCCCAAAACCATTTACATCTGTACTCATTCGGAAGTCAAAGATAACCCTAACACATTTTAAACATTAATTAATTAATTGCAATGTAAATAGTGGTGAATATAATTTACTTTCTTCTTAAAATAATTAATAACTATTAATAATTATCTTTTTGTTTTTTTAAAATGTAATTTTAGTTATTAAAATATGTTTAAATTTTTTTTTAAGTTTAAAATTCAATGATTGATATTCAATACTTCATTAAAAATATTGTATATGTTTAACTCTATAAATGTTATATATATAGTTGTATGTTAAATTAAAAATATTATATATAAGAAGTCTAGTTTCTATTGGTATTGGATTTTTTCGTTACTTATTTTTTGAGTATCATCGTATTCTTATCCGTATTCATACTGGAATTATGCTACTATGCTTTCAATGGGTCACTTCCACAAAAATATATCTTAAATTGATAGGTGTATATATCATAAAATTTTGGGGTAGACTACCATCTTTTTTTTTTACAAATGCGAATGAGACAAGTGTAATTTCCACATTGATTTTATATGGGTGGTTCAAAATTAATAATTAATAATTTCAAAAAAATAAAAAATAGCTTAATTAACATGTACAATAAGTGCATTTAGTGATAGTTGTAAAAATTAAAATTAATCTTCAACTATTCGATTCAGAGTTATATTGGATAACTATTAACTTAACTATTAGATACAACTATACAACTACTAGCTTAATAGCAATGATTATAAAACTATTAGCTTAACTTCAACTCTAATATTGGATAACTATTAGATACAACTATTAGGTTAAGTCCAATGATTTTCCAACTTTTAGCTTTTAACTTCAACTCTAATCACCAAAGGCTTAGTTCAAACATATTTGGCCCCATGTAGCTAATATACACTTACTATTACATGTTTAAGTTTTCCATATAGATATAATTAGGCTTTGGATTCTTTTTTAGTCCAAGTCATAATTAACAATTTCAATAAAATAAAAAATAGTTAGTTATACAATTTGTGATAGATGGAAAAATCAACTTCAACTATTCCATTATTAGATACAACTATTCAATTATTAGCTTAAATACATTGATGATAGAACTATTAGCTTAACTTTAACTCCAATCATGACTTTTACTTGAATTGCAATTGCCAATATATTAACTTTTAAATTAACTATTAAATACAACTATTAGCTTATTGCTTAACTCCAATGATTTTAAAATTATTAGTTTAACTTCAACTCTAATCACGATTATATTGGATAGATATTAGATTAACTATTAGATACAATTATTATCTTAATTCCAATGATTCTATAACTATTAGCTTAACTTCAACTTTAATGGCTCGCACTTATATCAAGGATAACTATGAGATAAGTGTTAGATTATTCCAATAGTGAACAATCACTTAGGTAATGTGAAGCTTATGTGATAGTTGAACTTTATCTGTTGTATGTGCATAAGGCTTAGTCTAAGCTTTATATTAACTATTAGATACAACTATTAACTTAACTCCAATGATGATACGATTAAGAGTCTAACTTCAACTATAAACTTAACAACCATAAATTGACACATTTTTTAGTAAAAAAACATTATCAATATGTCAAATAAATACCTCTTTACTTAAATATACTAATCTGTAATATAATTATTACTAATTACTAAAAAATAATTAAAATAATTTTTTATAAACCATATGCAAATTACTTGGCCGCGCAATTCTATAAACTTAGCCAAATCCAAGTTCCAACCCAGTAAGATACATCGAAGTCTTAGAATCAGAATCCGAATAAGTTATGATTCTCTCAGAGGAGAAAGTGGAGATACGGCAATAAGAATATGCGCTTTGGCGGGGAATCAAAATCTGGAGGGCAAGTGTCTGCCACT
>LPNX010728894.1:2908-16315 GCA_001517045.1 Pseudotsuga menziesii | reverse complement strand
TATATCGAGTTTATACCCCAATTCGAAGTGATCAAACAAAATCCCCAATTTTAGGTATATTATGGATAGTCCCTCCAATCTATATCGAGTTTATCAGCCCTATCAAAAAGGTTAAGTATTTATTAGTCCACTATAAGGAAAAACTTTAAATTCTCCAACAAATATCACTACAAGTTGGGTGTCTAGTTTCTACCAAAGTCAATAAGGAAGACGAATAATAAACACATGTTTGGGAGGTTTGCGACAATGAGGATGTTGAAATCATGTTCTTTGCTGGATCATTGCACTCCCAGTCCCTCATTCATGAACATCCGTAGAGGGATTCCCTTGTTTAGATATATTGGTAGACAATTTGTACTTCTTGTTTCCATTATTAGAAGGATGAAACGAAGGGGTCAGAGTCTACAACATTTATAGTGTCGGTTGTTAAATATTTTATCAAATATTGTTCTTTCTTTCAACCTAATGTTTACAATTCATGGTATATAAATAACAATGATAGATTTGGAACTCAGATACAAGGTTCTTTCTTCTTACTCCTCCGCCCAAACGACGTTGTGGTCCTAGAATATGAAAAGTATAGATTATTTTGGTTGTGATTTCATTTAAATACTGGATTTTTTAAGGTTACATCTATTGAGTATTGGAGACTTAGTCTAGCGGAAACGCAACCGCATAATACATTACAAATTTCAAACAACATTTTGGATGGAGAAATTTTAAACCCTTATATTTATAGAACCAGAAGGAACTCCAACAAGAAACACATTTAACTTGTATCCACATATAAAATGTTACACAAGTGTAAAATGCTACACATACCTATAAATTCACGACAGCCAAGTCGACAGCTTAGCTCTGCATAATCTTCTGGAGGAAATAGAAATTAGGGAGACACTGAAGCATAGAATTGGAGAGTTGAGAGTCTGAGTCCCGACCTCCAACTGTCCTATACTCATAAACCCAAAATAATTTTGTTTCACAGACTTCACCAATCTCTTTAAGTTCGGGGAAGCTCATTAATCCAACCTACCCAATGTTCTACCTTTGCTTCTCTTGCTCCTACCTGTGAAAAAGGAGGAACCTTCAAGTTGGCCACCGCAGAAGACAACGAGGAATTAGAGTGTGCAACCATTTCCTTCTACAGAAAGATGATTGGAAGTAATGCCATCTCAATTCCACAATATCCTGACGCTTTTAAGTTGGTTTATCTTTCCCGAGGTAGGAAAATGCATGTTTGTGTATTTCACATGATTACAAAAAAATCATTTTATAATTGCTTCTACGTCATAACATAGATATATCTGTGGAGGTGAGTGAAAACTGGGTATTGTTTTCCTAAGGTTTCCAGATACTTTCAGAGATCATTCTTCGTTATGAGGGCACTCAGGGCGTAGATCAGAGAGCCCATAGGAGGAAGAAGAAGAAGAAGAAGAAGACTCAAGTAAAAAGGTGAGGTGAGTGAGGAGGGGAGACATAATAGCGATATTTGTAGGAGAAACCCACTAGTGCTTTGAATGATGGGAACGAGCCTCTCTAAATCATAACCATTGTAGACATAAAAATCCTCATAATCAGCTTGGGCGCAAGAGTTACCATGTAAGCATCTCGACAAATTAAGTAATGATAATATTCAGTTAAGTATATGACAAATTCGTTCCTTTCTTTTAGAGATGACTATATGCATATTGTACAACCATTCTCTATGGCTGGCCCTCCATTCCAGTTTCCTTTGTCTCTACTGCCTAACCCCCTTCCTTCGATGAGATAGGTAGACTAAGCATCCTAGGTGGACCGTGGGAGACTGGGAGTGACAATTCAAATGATTATGACCCCAGTAAATGAATGGAAATTGGATTAAATCCTAGAATACTGGACTAACTAGTATAGGATATGATTCATGAGCACAAACAAAGGGTGGCGTGCTGCTAGCCTGCTACCAAAGATCCATCATCCCAGTCTTGTGGTGGTCATAATAGAAATGTCTAGCACTGGGTGAAACCTTGGTTTGGAAACTTACATACCAATTGGACCATGTTAGGTTCAAATCTAGAAAAGATTGCTCAATGCATTGTAGATTGCAACTTGTAAGTTGTAACCCAAAAAACAACATAATTAGTTTTTTCTTACATAGCCTTGACAGTGGAGGGTTATCAAAGCAATTCACCATCCATAGATATGACTCATATGAGTATTTAATTTCACATCATATACTCAAATACTCAAGTGACTTGTAAGTTGTGATATCAAGTAACTCGGTGAACAATAAGATGACAGATGGAAAATCGAGTTGGCAGGTGGCATCATCTCATACCAAGATTTAATGAAGTTGGTGAATCAGTAATGCATGCTAATGCCATTAAATGCTTTGAAAGTGAACATCGAATCGTGAGTCACAGTCCTGACTCACCGACTTGAACTTGGCACTAGGAAGCCTAGTGGCCCACCGTGGTCCATGTCGATTGGGACTGAGATCCTCATCCATGATCCGACTATTCAAGGGCACTTGGGAAGACTCTGAGTCTCGAATCTCCCATAGTCCACTGAATCCATGGATAGGCAAATTTTGTAACTGCCCTTCTGTTGCAAATTTACCGAGGCTTACTCAGTTTCATTATTGAAGTGCTCGGAATGAAACTAATTTTTTTTTGCACGGTAAAATTCCTTCTGGCCTTCTATGACGTTTAAAATGGCCTTTGAAGGGATCTGAAGGCTTCAAATTTGAAGCCTGCTGCCACTGGACAATAATAATAAAATAAAAATAAAATAATGAATGCATGACCAACAAGATAGATGCCTTGTTACACAAATGCTTATCTGTAAGTACTTAAGTTATTCAAATTTAATTCTTTCTTTCAAATTTATTTGCATACTCCAATTTCATTTATATAAAAGTAAATGTGCCCATTTTTGTTAAGTTTTATTTTATTTTGTAAAGGATAATTATTTATTATATAATTAAGATATTTTTTTATTTTTTTGAAATTATTAATTATTAATTTTGGAGTATTTTTAAATAATTAAATTGGATAGTATATTTGTTTTGTTTTTTTTCAATTTGTCTTTTTTTTTTAATTTTCGGATAACCTCCATAAAATCAAGGTCAACATAAACAATACATTTGTCTTATTCTCATTTTTGAATGAAAAATTAATTTATCTTATTCTCATTTTTAAATGAAAAAGCATAAATAATATTCAACTCAAAATTCTAAGATATATAAGTCTATCCCATTAAAAATAATAAAATACAATGGTAATTCTAAGATATATAAGTCTATCCCATTAAAAATAATAAAATACAATGGTAAATGCAATGAGCTTTACTTTTTGTCCTAAAATCTTTTGGACCTTTGTAATTTTTTTCTAGGTTTTTTGGAAGGATTGATTGACACATATAGATATGAGGTGTCCTCGTTGCGCCATATCTCCAAATAGATTATATTCTTCTGTTTTATTCCCATGTGGAGCCATGGAAGAGGCTGCGATTCTACTCCTTTGATGTCTTCATCATTGTATATCTATACCGTGTGTATATCCAGTTGGGCTTTTGAGTGTGTCGTGAATAAAATTGAGGTTTCTTTGAAACCATTGCAGCGAGTATTTGGCATGGCGAGTGATTTATTTTAAATTGTTAGGGACTTGGAAATTGGTTCATTGATTACTGGATGGTGGGATTTAGATTTCCATTGTTATCCGAATCTTCGCATCTTCGTATTGACAACTAAATCTACATCGAAATTCCATCTATCTAGTTATTTTTTATTCATAACTACCTTAATCATAAAATCATAAGAGAAATCCATTTAGATGCAAACACTTTGTTCGTGAACTAAAACTTACCAAGCAATTTTCAGTCTTCAATAAATGAACGAAATGAAAAAGAAAAAAGTAAAAATAAAAATAAATACTGAATTAAAAACTTACTAAAATGGTTATATGACTGCATGAATTTCTGTGTCAAGATTAATAAAACAGTGGCAAGCGGATCACAAATACATATAATATTTTATTTAATAAAATATATAAATATATATTTTTATATTTAAACAATAATAAGTTATTATATATTTATGTATATTAAATAATTGAAAACAAATAAAAATTTAATTATTAAATCTTTTTAGTGTAAGTAATATTGATTTAAATATATTTTAATAATAATAATAAAATTAATATAGGTTTATGTATATTAAATATTTAAAAGCAAATAAAAAATTATTGTATTATAAGATATTAAATGATTTTGATTTTGAATAAAGATTTTGTCATTATTAATTTATTATTTAAAATGTATCTTATATATTGAAAATAATTAAGTAGTTTTGGTTTTTAATATAGCATTTACCCTTTTTAGTGTTGTAATTTATTTTATATTAAAATATAAAGAGTATTTTTTGTCTAACTTTAAGAGTACTTTAATACATTTATATTCTATTCAAAAGTATTATAAATATTATTTTCATTATTAGTACTTTTCTTACAATATTGTTATGGCTAATTATGAGTTTTTATTCACCATTTAAAATTTGATAAATAAGCATTTTTAACTCAAGCAATGCCACGTCAACTATTATAAATGATGTCATTCTCTAAAATGTGATTGGTTCTTATAAAGTTGATTTTGATAGTACATTTTTTGTTTTGAGGCCCATTTTTTTACCTCAAAATTCCCTTAATGAACCCACTATCCATCCGCAACGGCATCGGGAGACTCTTCGGAAAGGCTATTGGTTGCACATCAGATTACACATCTGAAGCGTCGACAAAGAACTTTGAAACAACTCTGCGGAAGACTTAGGAACAAACATCCGCAACTACGGGCCGGTAAGAACATAAGACTCTACCACGAGCATCGAAAAACAAATCAACAAGCCGATCTGGTGGGTCAGAAAAACTACTAACAACCATCCAAAAGGAGTCAGAAGTTTTTCTCTAATATCATCGATACCACAGACCAGAGTTCAACCGGCGAGTCGGAAAATTCTCGCGAGTCTTCCCGAAAGCATTCGAGAAGCAAAGGCTCGGTAAGCCAACAAACAACTCTTCCACTACGTCGGATAAGCTCCATGAGTCCATCCGATACATCGGGTGGAAAGAAGATTTTTGCTTTTAACAAAAACAACTTCCAACATAAAAACTAAGATATGAAGAAATTCTTGGAGGTTAAAGGTAGACTTTTAAGGGTTGAAAGCTAGAATTTCATAAAAGGGGGCCCTAAAACATAAAAAAAATTGGGGTGGTGGTTGCAGCAGCAACAATTCCTTCCGCCATGATTCTAAGATCCCTTATGCTTGACTTCTTTAAATACCTGCTTTAATTAATGTGGGAAGTCTCCCAAATCCAGAGTGTGAAGAGAGAGTGGAACTCTGGTGATTTTGGGTAACAGAGGGTGGTTGTGAAAGACAGAGAAGCATGAAGACTTGGAGTGCAGTTGAAAGAAGTTCCAGTTTTATGGAAGGACGATCAACGTCATCAATTAGAATAGTCATAGCACTGGTAATTTCCTTATCCAGATGGAGATCAGTGGCTACCCACATATTCCACTAGCTCGAAACAATTGTTCATTATGGCAGTTTCCTAATTATTTTTTTGCGGTTTTTCGGGTCCCAAACTTTCGAGGCCATTTTGAGACCCTAAATGACATTTTTTGGCAATTTGGGGATTAAATGGATTCCATTTAAAGATGTAAAGCTCAAATATACCTTTCCAATGGGATATCGAGCGCCCAAATCATATATTGTATACAAAAGTTATGACCCCGGGAAGTTGATTGTTCAACTAACCACCTTGGGGCCACAGACTTTATGACGGTTCATCTTTTAGGGTTATGTTTTGGATGATTAGGGTTCTCACCCTCATGCTTATTATAAATAGGCCCTTTTGGCCTCATTTTATATTCATCTTGGCACAGATGAGTGTAGGAGCCACCTCTCTTTTCAGGGAAAGCTACCATCATTCTAGGTTCTTTATTGTATAGTCGGTTCTATCTCCATCATTTAATAGAATATTTGTTTATTGTGTCTTTGTTTTCATTGCGATATGTCTATGTTTATGATTCTATAATGTTCTTTCATTTCGTTCTCATATAAATCTAGATCATTGCCATTAAGTATACAAATATAAGCAGGTAAGTATTCACAACAAAATTACTTTTCCTTATCATTAAACCTCTCCCTACACCCAATTTTTTTTATTCCTCACATTTCTAAACCCTAAACCCTAGGCAAACACTGCTAAGCCTAAGCCATCATATTAATTCCCTACGTGTCTAAACTATTGGCCATAAGAGGAGCAAACATTGGAATTATGGATCTCTTTTATAACTTTCAGTATATTATAACCCACGATAGTCTATTACAACTAGATATGGACCCATCTTTCCAAAAATATATTATATTTAACAACACGAGAAATGTTGCTAGTGTGATATTCTCCTATCCAATATTAATTTTATAAGACCTTGTTAAGAATGGTTGTGGTTATGTATGGGCGAGGGTGTTTATAAATTGGAACATGAGGAAGGCTATTTATGGGCGTTAGCTTTTCACCTGACCATTTACACCGATCGGATGACTAGCAATGCGTGAGGTGATGGCTCACGTGAGCCAGGTCGTCCGATCGATGCAAATGGTCGAGTGGAAAGGTAACTCTCTATTTATGTGGTTGTGTGTCAGACAAATGAAACCAATGGTCGATACTAGTAGCAGATGTCCTTTGAAAGTAATGGAGATAGAAGGTAACTTAATGGTTTTGGTTTAATTTTGTTTTTTTCAAACCTCGTAAGAAAATTGTGATCATCTAATAATTATCTACTAAGCACATTTTAAATTCATCAAGTTAAATCAAATCTAGAAAAAGCAATAAATTAAAACTAAACTTTATCTAACACATAAATTGAGATTTCATGGTTTTTAAAGTCACTCCCTTGGTTTTAGCGATTTATATTGGAATAGTCACTCCTCCGGGCGATTTATGTTGGAATTACGGTTTTAATCTAATTATAATAGAATTACGATGAATAAAATTTATTCTTTTTATTTTTTAGTTTTCCAAACATAGTTTGGTATGATCTATTTAATTTAGTGTTTAAAAAGGTCACTAATGATCAAAGTTTTCTTATTTATCTTTTCAATGAACTTTTTTAATTTAAAACAATATGAATTAAGTAATAAATACTATAATTGTTCTTGTTATTTTGAGTTTTCGTGTTTTCAGGTTTTAAACTTATGTTGGAATTGGGGTTTTAATCCAATTATAATAAAATTACGATAAATAAATTTTTATTTTTTTTTTAATTTTCTAAACATAGTTTGGTATAATCTATTTAATTTAGTGTTTAAAACGGTCACTAGTAATCAATGTTTTTCATTATTGTGTTATTAATCTTTTCAATAAACTTTCTTAGAACAATATAAATTAAGTAAGAAATACAATAATTGTTATTATTATTTTGAGTTTTCATAAAAATACAAAAAGAAATGTAAGTAAAGTATTGGTTAACGGAATATAAATGGTATTAAAATAGATTTTGGATAGCATATTTTAGTTTTGTAAAAAATGAAAATTTTATCATAAATTTAATGATTCACAATTCCAGTTTTATAAGAACTCTAATTTTTTCTTTGCTAAATTTAAGTAATGTAGTGATTTTTTTAGGAAACTCCGCTTTTGGAATTCCCCAGAGTGATTTAGGGCTCAAATCCAACCCTAGTGCATCTAAGATTTCGAAGTAGGTGTTGTTCCATTGGAAAATGGGGATTTTGGTAAAGATTTTTTATTTGTAAAGAAATATAAGTTGTAAATATTTTATTAAATGAGATCGGTAAACTTATATATATAAAAGAAAGACTTTTACAACTAATTTATTTTGATAGACATCAGAGACATTAATAATGAAAAACCACTAATTTATTTTGATAGAGATCACAAACATTAATAATGAAAAACCTACATAGTCATCTCTTATTTTGCCTATATTAATTCTAACTTCTATAAAAAAAACCAATTTAGATAAAAATTGTCTTTATAATGGTTTAGAACATGATATTTCTAGTTTAAGAAAGGAAGAAAATATCATTATGATGGGTGACTTCAATGCTCGAACTTCCAGTAACCAAGTTATTCTTTTAAGTAACTATTCCAACCCTAATCCTCTTTGGTATACAACGACCTTGACCTAGCTAATAGGTACAAAAGAAATTATGAAGATCTAGGTGAAAATTTATTCGGGTCTAAGTTGGTCAAATTTTATAGTTCTCAAGATATTATCATTTGCAACTGTCTGAAAAAATAGCCAAACTCTAGTCAGATGACTTGTATCCATGGGCTTGGAAGTAGCGTGGTATATTATGTTATATTTGATATCCATATATACAACAAATTAATAGATTTCAACATCTTCAATTACCATGAGCCCAACTTTGATCGTAGACCTTTAATTATATCTCTCAATATGACCATGCATAGCGATCCCAAGGAGGAAAACTATCATTGCCAAAAGCATATGATCTTCAATAAAAATAAAGCTGACATTTTTCTCCATGATCTTAAGAATGAATTGTTTCATTTATCTAGTATGGAGAATATAGAAAATCTCTACCATAATTTTGCTACAACCCTCTCATAGTCCATTAACAAGTTCTCTATTGAAGTCTAAACTAAAACGAGCAATAGTAGAACCAACCCTTTGTATGATCAAGAGTGTAAAGATGTGAGAAAAAAAATTACGCAAGTTACATCAGATTCAATAAAAATGGACAAGATAGATCACTACAAAGCCTTAATTAAAAGAAAAAATGCATTATCTAAGTAAAAGACAGTAAAATCTCCTACACCTCTCCAAGGTGGCTCCTAAGGAATTATAGAGGCAAATTCTAATTCGCAAAACAAAAGAAGACAATAAAATTTCTTTAAAAGATTGGAATTCCTATCTTAAAAAGCTTTATTGATCCCTGGATATCAAAGATAACATTCAAACCCTTCTTGCAATGAAAGAATTTTTCTCGTTATAAGACATAGATTGCAGGGTTAAGCACTTAGAAAATGGAAAATCCAAAGACATTGAAAGCTACCAAACGAAAATATTAAAAATTGGAGGGCATGTCCTCATCTCGAACATCCACATACTCTTTAATCTAGCGGTCAAGCAAGGGTTTCTTACACCTTGAACTCAAAGCCTCATTATTCCTATTTTCAAAAGTGGTGATAAAAATGACCCCTATAATTATCGAACTATTATGATTAGCCCTCTCTTAGCTAAGTTATATGGTATTATCTTAGAAAAGAAGATCAATCAATAGATAGAAATGGAAGGTAAGCAAGCTAAAGGCCAAGCAGGTTTTTGAAGGAATCATTCAATCACATACCACCTCGTTACACTTAGTATCATTGCAAAAGAATGTCGTAATGATAAGTTTGACCTATTTTGTTACTTTGTGGATTTTAGAAAAGCTTTTGATACATTGCCTAGAAATAACCTGTGGAATAGGCTAGAGAAGCTTAAGGTTCCTTTTGAGCTGAGAGTTGTCACGATAACGTTATACGAAAAATGTCATTGCCAAGTTTAAGAGTAATGAGGGGTGGACAATATATATAAATTGTATTATTGGAGTTAAACAAGGTTTCCCCTCTCCCCTACCCTTTTTGGCATTTACATTGATAAGCTAGAAAAGTGTTTAGAAGAACCAGGTTGTGTCGATATAATCTTAGTTGGGATAGTTATCATCCTTCTACTTTATGCTGATGATATTGTTCTTATTACAGGGTGTCCTTCTGATCTCGATAAGCAATTAAGAATTCTTAAATATTTTTTCTCTAACATGGGTATGTCTGTTAACACTGACAAGACAAAAACATGATTATAAAATCGAAGAAAGACACATATGGGTGTGTGCAAGAAGTTGAGGGTCTCTTTTGGCACGTTAGATGCAATACAAAACTGAAAAAACAGGCATCCATCAACTTGCATGGATATTTTGAGACACTTACACAATGAATCTTGCGATCAGTAAAAAACAAGAAATGTAGGAAATTGAATCACCTTTCCAAATATATATTTTTTTTCTATTGAAAATGCTGTTAACTATATAAAGTTAGATAATTTTTAACGAGCACTTTTTATTTTTTGGACAAATTATAAGGTATATGTTTTTGTGGGTGCAGCTTCTGAGTGTCTAAATGATGGAATAAACTTACAAAAACTGGTATACATATAGAGAACATATAGGACTAGTGCACGACTATTTTTCCAATAATTAAAATAATTTTTTTAATTTTTTTTTAATTGTCTAAGAGATGAAACCTCGAAAACGGTACGTCATTTGTGGGTGCAGCACTTGAATATCTTAATGAAATTATTTGGAAATGGGTTTTTTATAGCATGTAGAGGTTGGTGTTCTTTAGTGCACCATACAATTTTTTTTTAAATGGTTGAGAAACGAAAGAGATATGGACGAAACACTACCAGTGTGTTTTTTGAGTTGAGGAGTGATGATAGAAGATAAATAAGAAAAAAATAGAAAAAATTATGTATTCTTGTTAAAATTTACATATTTAGAATCTACAAAAAAAACCATATCTGTTTCTAAAATCTCATAAAAAAAGGAGGTGTGCAGCACAATCAGACGAACCGTTAAACACGAGCATATTGAAAATATGGATATAATGTTGAATTTGCCATGGTTTATCATACTCCAAGGCACAGGCATGTTGAATCCGAAGCAAAGTACAAAGCAGACACATAGGCATAGGAATTCCATGAAAGCATGGGTGGAGGCTCGGCCTTATCATTTGGAGGGAATAAAAATTTGAATTTAACAAAACGTGCACGCGATTTAACTTTACAAAACGTGTGCGCGTTATATAAACACAAAACGCGAGCGCGTTATGTGCATATAAATTGCGTGCGCGTTATGTGAAACCAAAAATAGCGCCAACATAATTTTGACATAATGCTTGGGATCATAATGCTTCTATTCTTCAAGTTGGTGTACACTCCACATATAACATAAGGTTTGTAGGTTCATTAATCTAAAATACATCAATTGGTATCACACAAATGATATAGGATGTGTGTGTATACTATTACTACTAGAAGTATTAGTATTAAACTAGTTACTAATTGTACACTGATTGGTGATGGAGAGAGGGATTTGGTACATAATGATGCCTAGGGATTTCCACTAGTGACCTACTGCAACCTCTTCCATAGCCCTAATGACCTGCTACAAATTTCCAATGCATCATGTCTCCAGTATCATGCCAATAGCGGCAACCTTAGCTCCTTCAATGGCGACATCCGATGCTCCCACAGGTGCTTTATATGATACACAAATAATAAATCCCTCTTGTAGTGAAATAATTCATCATCATCATCTTCACCATCATCACCTTCATCATCACCATCAACATCATGAACATCATCATCACCATCGTCGTCATCATCATCACCTTCCTCATCATCAACATCACCATCACCATCATTATCATCATCAACATCGCCATGATCATCATTATCATCTTCATCATGTCCATCTTCATCATCGTCATCTTCACCATCATCACCTTCATCATCACCATCGTCATCATCATCATCATCACCATTGCCATCATTTCCATCATCATCATCATCATCAACGACATTATCACCATTGTCGTCATTGGCATCATCATCACCGTCATCATCACCTTCATCATCCTTATCATAATCATCACCATCAACATCATGAACATCATCATCATCATCCTCATCATCATCACCATCGTCTTCATCATCAGCATCATCATCACCATCATCATCACCATCGTCATCATCATCATCATCATCATCATCACCATCAACATCATGAACATCGTCATCATCATCATCACCATCATCCTCATCATCATCACCTTCATCATCATCATCATCATTCATCATCATTCATCATCACCATCAACATCGTGAACATCATCATCATCATCCTCATCATCATCACCATCACCATCAACAACATCATCCTCATCATCATCCTCATCATCAACATCATGAACATCAACATCATCCTCATCATCATCATCATCATGAACATCATCATCATCATCCTCATCATCATCATCACCTTCATCATCGTCGTCATCATCATCATCATCATCACCATCAACATCATGAACATCATCATCATCATCCTCATCATCATCATCACCTTCATCATCGTCGTCATCATCATCATCATCATCACCATCAACATCATGAACATCATCATCCTCATCCTCATCCTCATCCTCATCCTCATCCTCGTCCTCATTCATCATCATCATCATCATCATCATCTTCATCATCGTCATCATCATCATCATCATTCATCATCACCATCAACATCGTGAACATCATCATCGTCATCTTCATCATCATCATCATCCTCATTATCATCACCATCAACATCATCCCCATCATCAACATCATCAACATCATCATCATCCTCATCACCATCAACATCATGAACATCATCATCACCATCCTCATCATCATCATCACCTTCATCATCATCGTCATCCTCATCATCATCATCATCACCATCAACATCATGAACATCATCATCACCTTCCTCATCGTCATCCTCATCCTCATCATCATGAACATCATCATCATCATCATCATCATCCTCATCATCGTCATCATCCGCACCATCAATTTCATGAACATCATCATCATCACCTTCATCATCGTGAACATCCTCCTCATCATCATCACCTTCATCATCCTCATCATCATCATCATCAACATCATGAACATCATGAACATCATCATCATCCTCATCATCATCAACATCATGAACATCATGAACATCATCATCATCCTCATCATCATCAACATCATGAACATCATCCTCATCATCATCATCACCATCAACATCATGAAAATCATGAACATCATCATCATCCTCATCATCATCAACATCATGAACATCATCCTCATCATCATCATCAACATCAACATCATGAACATCATCATCATCCTCATCATCACCTTCATCATCATCCTCATCATCATCATCAACATCATGAACATCATCATCATCCTCATCATCATCAACATCATGAACATCATCATCATCCTCATCATCATCAACATCATGAACATCATCCTCCTCCTCATCATCACCATCAACATCATGAACATCATGAACATCATCCTCGTCATCATCATCACCTTCATCATCCTCATCATCCTCATCATGAACATCATGAACATCATCATCATCATCATCATCATCCTCATCATCAACATCATGAATATCATGAACATCATCATTATCCTCATCATCAACAACAACATGAACATCGTCCTAATCATCACCATCACCATCAACATCATGAACATCATCATCATCATCCTCATCATCATCATCACCTTCATCATCTTCAT